>RJWK010012355.1:0-40556 GCA_004363435.1 Platanista minor
TGCATAATGGTTCCAATTTATTATAGAATAGTGAAGATGAATTTTAAATTAATGCAAATATTATTTACTGAATACTTATCTTGATATTATTATTGTATATTTTTTCATTTAATATTTATAAATATGGGCTTATGAATAATATTTATATTTGTGTATGCATAATAATCCAGCATTTAAATAAATCTATACTTTTTGTAACTTTGTGATTTCAAAGACTTAATAAAATGACTTTTTTCCTCACCTGAATTTGGAAGTAATTGGAATAGGATAAAGAAAATTAAAAAGAAAGTAATTATGGGCTTCCCTGGTGGCGCAGTGTTTGAGAGTCCACCTGCCGATGCAGGGGACATGGGTTCGTGCCCCGTTCCGGAAAGATCCCACATGCCGCTGAGTGGCTGGGACCGTGGGCCATGGTTGCTGGGCCTGCGCATCCGGAGCCTGTGCTCCGCAATGGGAGAGGCCACAACAGTGAGAGGCCCGCATACCGCAAAAAAAATAATAAATAAATAAATAAATAATAAAAAAATAAATTAATTAGCTTTATCAATGATACAGTCTATTAGGAAATATATCTTAGATCACAGACCAAAAAGCCTCACTGATAAGTTTTGCCCCTCCTTTCTCAGTTTTAGTTTAGAATAGCCCATTTATGAGAAATAGTGTGTCTTTGTTACATAACATGTACGTAGGTTTGTACTTCTGTGGTGATTATGCTGCTGGTGATGTATGGTAGACTGGTGGGATAGAAGAGTTAGTCACAGAGATATTTCATATGTGAGTGTTATGGAAATCTGATAAAGCTCAACTAAATACCCTGTATGAAGGTTTAACTAAATTACTGATTTGTTGAATGTGAAGTTAATTAGAGATACAAGCTAGAAAACTTAGCAATTATTTTGCTTAGCTAAAATAAATACATAAGGCAAACAAAATCCATCTTACTGGTCTGGTGATTTGTAATTTTCATGGTTTATGTTACTAACTACTTACAATCTAAATGCCTACTTTTTTGAGATTGCAAATCAGTATGTAGACATAACCAGGAATAGTGTGTATGGCACATATAATCAGAGGTTATACTATAGTGCATTATGATTGGGAATATTTTTTCACCCAACTGTAGGATATAACATATAAATATTTTAATAATTTTTAAAAGTTCATTTCTACTTTTTAGAAAACTAATGCATAAGGGGCAACAACAATGCCACTATACGTGCTTTGGAGTCCAGAAAATCATTTTGTGTTAAAAAAACAGCAGGATCTTGAAGAATTCGAGCTAAAACAGAAGCAGAAAAAAATCATCAGCACCAGAACTATGAATTATTCACAGGTAATTCAATCACTAAACTGGAGGTTCCCAAGTTTGTGTTAATAAAAGAGAACATTACTAAAAGATGAGTTACTGAAGGATGACAAGCTTGGTAGGGCACTGAATAAGGTTCTGTAGAGGTATGCACTGTAAAAGTGTCTCATTACCAAAGAATTGTGTGCCCGTTTACTTTTGGAACTTTGTGTTTATACTCTTTCTTCCTTTGGGGGAAGTGGGAGTTATTTTGTAAACTTTTACCTCAAATTTCCATCGTTATCCAAATCCTTCCTTTTTTTATGGAAGTATAGTTGATTTACAATATTGCATTAATTTCTGCTGTATAGCAGAGTGATTCATTTAAACATTTTATATATATATATATATATACACACACACATACATTCTTTTTAATATTCTTTTCCATTATGGTTTATCACAGAATATTGAAAAAATTCACTGTGCTATACACTAGGACCTTGTTGTTTATCCATTCTATATATAATAGTTTGTATTTACTAACCCCGAACTCCCAATCCATCCCTCCCCTCCCCCCTCCCACTTGGCAACCACGAGTCTGCTTTCTATGTCTGTGAGTCTGTTTTTGTTTCATAGATAGGTTCATGTGTGTCATATTTTAGATTCTACACATGAAGTGATATTATGTGGTATTTGTCTTTCTCTTTCTGATTTATTTCATTTAGTATGATAATCTCTAGGTCCATCCATTATCCAAATACTTCCTGAGAATTAGACTCACATTTTAGCTGTCAGCTACAAATAAAAATGTTATACAAAACAAGAAGTTAATACTAAAATATAGATTTTTCTGTGTGAAAAATAAGAGTTTATCATCTTTGTCCACGTTCACACGCCTGTTCCTAAAACTGCTCATTTTCCTGAATATTTATCTCAGTAACAGGATATATAAATGATTAGTTATCCAAGACATGACTATCATTCTTTAAATATTCCTTTTTTTAGCATCCTCAGTTACAAATGATCACCATTCCTAAATAATTATTTATCCAAAACCTCTCTAATTAAGTGACTTAGCTCCATTCTTATCACTCAGAAGATTTCACATAGGTAAGTAGCAAATAAAGCAAGGTAAAAGCTATTTTACAACCATAGGCTATGTTTGTACATGCATATTGTAAACTCTACAAGACCCTCCATTTAAAAATTACTTGTTTAATTTATAACTCCACATACACTATTTGAGGCCCACTAAATTAGATATAGATATATTGATAGATATAGACATTACAGATATAAATATTTGGATATGTTTAGTCATTAATTATCAATCCCTGAAACTCTATTGTAACTGTTGCATCCTGGACTCTGACAAAATCATCCTTTTGCCTCAAAACCAATCCATATAACAATAGGACAATTACATATATGTATTTATAAATATACTTATATTTATATATAAATACATCTATAATGTTTTAGTAATATAAAGAATTTGTTTAAATTTCCTTGCAAGAACTAATGATCATCTTCAGTGATTTTGCAAACTTATTTCAACAATCCAACGTTTTTTTTGTTTTTGGTTTTTTGGTTTTTTTTGCGGTACGCAGGCCTCTCACTGTTATGGCCTCTCCCGTTGCGGAGCACAGGCTCCGGACGCGCAGGCTCAGCGGCCATGGCTCACGGGCCCAGCCGCTCCGCAGCATGTGGGATCTTCCCAGACCGGGGCACGAACCCGTGTCCCCTGCATTGGCAGGCGGACTCTTAACCACTGTGCCACCAGGGAAGCCCCCAACGTTCTTAATATTTAAAAATTAACATAATTTCTTAAACACCAGGTCTTATTACTGTGTGCAATATTCTCTCTTCTCTTATAGGGGGACTATATTCATATTATTTCACTTGTAGTCATTATGAGAAAATTAATATGTTTATAGCACATATGATATGTATGCTGTCATATCTCTGAATCTTAGAAAAAAATGAAAGCTAGAAATCATGTCATCCAAATTAATTTCTTATACATGAAATTCCTTTTCATTATCCCCAACAAGTATGGTCCCATTGGCCTTAAACGGTTGTGTAGTACAAAGAACACACACTTCAGAATCAATTCATCTGTGATTCAGTCTTGAATCTTTCACTTAAAGTGTTTTCTCAGACACTTTATTCATCCTCTTTCTTTCTGAGATTCCTCATTCATATGGAAATAATAGTACCCAAATTATAGGACTGTATGAGTATTAAATGAGATAATAGGGATAAAGTCCTGGTACTACTCCTGGGTTTCAGTCACTGTTGCCTCTCTTCTTTTCCCAACAATACATGAATGATTGGAAATTCACCATCTACACATACCAATAATGTGTTCAAACTCTATATTGATAATTACAGTGTAGTTACTTTCACTGACTTATGTTTTGCTTTCCTTGGATCATTAGTTAATAAGTAATTAGTAATAAGTAATAAGTAATTAGTTAATATCCCATTGCATATATGTACCACATCTTTATCCATTCTTCTGTTGATGGACATTTAGGTTTCTCTCATGTCTTGGTTATTGTAAACAGTGCTGCAGTAAACATTGGGGTGCATGTAGCCTTTCGAACCATGTTTTTCTCTGGATATATGCCCAGGAGTGGTAGTGCTGGATCATATGTTAACTCTATTTTTAGTTTCTTCAGGAACCCCCTTACTGTTCTCCATAGTGGCTGTACCAATTTACATTCCCACCAACAGTGTAGGAGGGTTCCCTTTTCTCCACACCTTCTCCAGGATTTACTGTCTGTAGGTTTTTTGATGATGGCTATTCTGACTGGTGTGAGGTGATATCTCATTGTAGTTTTGATTTGCGTTTCTCTAATAATTAGCCATGTTGAGTATCTTTTGATGTGCCTCTTGGCCATCTGTATATCTTCTTTGGAGAAATGTCTGTTTAGGTCTTCTGCCCATTTTTTGATTGGGTTGTTTGTTTTTTGAACATTGAACCACGTGAGCTGTTTGTAAATTTTGGAGACTAATCCCTTGTCAGTCACATCATTTGCTAATATTTTCTCCCATTCTGTGGGTTGTCTTTGTACCATTTTAAAGTCCTACCAGGAAAGTGTGAGAAATCTGGCTTCTTCACATCCTTACCAGCATATGTTGTTGCCGCTATTTTTATTTTAACCATTGTTATAGGTGTATAGTGATAGCTCACTGTGATTTTAATTTACATTTCCCTAGTGGTTAATCATGTTGAACATCTTTCCATATAGTTGTTTTTCACCTATATATCCACTTTGGTGAAATGTATTTTCATATATTTTCCTTTTTTATTCAATAGATTGCTTGTTGTTTTTACTATTAAGTTTTGAGATTTCTTTACATTTTTCCAGATATTAGTCATTTGTCAGGTATATGGTCTCTCAGTGAATCACTTTTTTATTTTTCTTTTTGATGTCCAATTATCATAGCACCCTTTGCTGAAAATATTATCCTTCCTCCATTGTATTGGCAGCATTTTATTTTAAGTGATTTTGAATTTTTTCAGTGTAGTAATGATCAATTTTTAAAAATAAAGAAATAGATTTCAGCATAGTTACTCAAATATTTTTGATAATGAAAACTCTGGAGTTTCTTTTTATTTATTTATTTATTTATTTATCTGTGGTATGCGGGCCTCTCACTGTTGTAGCCTCTCCCACTGCGGAGCACAGGCTCCAGATGCGCAGGCTCGGCGGCCATGACTCACAGGCCTAGCCGCTCCATGGCATGTGGGATCTTCCCGGAGCATGAACCCGTGTCCCCTGCATTGGCAGGCAGACTCTCAACCACTGTGTCACCAGGGAAGCCCATGGAGCTTCTTTTCTAACTTGTAAGTTCCTAAGCTCCAGGCAAAGAATCACATAATCAGAGTTTTCATCTGGGAAGGTGACTGTTTAATAAGCATCCCAAAGTATTGTTATTATAAGAATTTGGAAAAATTTTTTCAAATTGTCAAAGACATATGCTTTCAATAAAAAGTAAAAAAACTGATTAGAAAACATTTATTTTATGTTCTATAAGTATGTAAATTATGTTATATAAGTTTGGCAATGCTCTCTGACCACAACTATATACCTAAATATTTAAGCAAGCATATATTACAAATAAGTTTTAAAACTGCAAAAAAAAAAGTACAATAATAAAATCAGAAGGTTAAAACAACATAGTAACATATTTGTAGCAAACTGAAAATATAAAATAGGATAAAAATTAAATAAAATGTCTTCTTTTCTAAAGTTCAATTCACATACAGTGAAATTTTGTGAACAACGGTATTTTAGTTAATGTAAAATATGTAATACATATACGCATAAGCCACGTGACATAGTACATATCATATATTATATGCTTGTTATCATGACTTTCTGGTCAATAACAAATACATTAATCTACATAAAAAGATGGTAAAATATAATGCAATTTCAAAAAGAATAAAAGTGAAAAAATATTAATAATTCTGATTCTGCAAAATATAAAAGAGGGTACAGTTTTGCATGATAAATGTGTGGATATACAAGTTGTACTTTCAAGTGCATCATTCAGTTAGTTAAGGGGTTGTTGTAACTAATAAAACTTGGTATCTCATTAATTTAGCAAATATTTATTTATCCCTTAGGTAGAATACAATTGGTGGTGGTGTGGGAGTGGTGGGTTTAGTCTAACAGAGATTCTGTCATCTTCAAGCTAGTGCTGCCCACATCTCCCTTGTGATTAACAACTCTCCAGCAATTGGAGAAAAAGAGGCTTTTAGTTGTCATTCCTGAAATTGGTGGATGAATTTTGCCTACAGCCATTGGCTATGGCCCTGCCACATTTCCACCTTTAAGTTCAAGGGACATTGAGAAATGGAACCTAGCTCTGAGTTCAGAAGGAAAGTGATCTGAATTTTGTCAACAGATAACTGGTTTCTGTTATATTTGAATAATTATGACTTTAATGGATGTTAATAATTTGGCTCTAAGGCTTTGTGAGTACAGTAAGTCCCCTACATACAAAGCTTCAAGTTGCGAACTTTCAAAGATGCAAACGTGCGTTCACATGTCCAGTCACGTAAGTTAGTTCATGTGTCTGGCATACATTGCCACATGCATGCATCCTCTACAAGTGGTGTGTTTTGTGTACTTTACTGTATAGAGTACAGTTATACAGTATTTCTATTTCAAGACCAGGATGTCTGGAAGCAAGCATAAAAGCACCGGTAATGTAGCTGGCACTACTGTACTTTTCAAGGTACTATACTGTAAGATTTAAAATGTTTTCTTTATTTTTTTGTTTATTTTTATGTATTATTTGTGTGAAAAGTATTATAAATCTATTACACTACAGTACTATATAGCCAATTGTGTTAGTCGGGTACCTAGTCTAACTTTGTTGGGCTTATGAACAAATTGGACTTAACGAACGCACTCTCAGAACAGAACTCCTTCATATGTAGGGGATTTACTGTATTTAAGTTTATATTAAAAGGAGGAAATTTTCTCTCTGAATCACATTTAAAGAATCAAATCCCTTTTGATAATAAAACTAGTAATGAAATTATAGAAAAATCTAGTCTCTAAACAATGTTAAAGAGACTAGATTGTTTTTGTATGACTGAATTTTCTATTTTAGAATTTCTGAAATTTATGGAAGCTCTTCCTAAAGAAAAAAAAGCCTTTATAAATAGATAAATAAATTTATTCCCATTTTGATGGTATATGAGTTTAAAATTTCTCTCCTAGAAATTGTGTGATGCAACCTACTTGTGTTATATGTCAGAAGGCTGAAGTTTAAATGAAAAACCAACTACAAATTAGCAGAGAGAAAAGCAAACACAGTATCTATAACCCACTTCCCTGGGGTCGCAGTGGTTAAGAATCCACCTGCCAATGCTGGGGACACAGGTTCGAGCCCTGGCCCAGAAGATCCCACATGCCGCAGAATAACTAAGCTCATGTACCACAACTAATGAGCCTGCACTCTAGAGCCCAAGAGCCACAACTACTAAGTTCTTGCTCAGTCTTGTTCTTTCCACTGCTTCACATTATCCCATGATATGAATGTTATCTTGTTCTGAACTATAGTTAATGCCAAAATGACACAGCAAGTTGAACATATTTACTGTAGCACATAAAACGTAAAAGACCCGTGTGTTAAATTTAAGTTATTTTCCAACATAAATTTGTTTTTATCAGTTATTTTTAATCACTTATTTGAAAGTACTCCTTCCAGAAACTGAGTATAACAGGTATGACCTATTACACAGAGTATAACTGAACACTCTCACATGCTGAATGCACAAGTCCAACATTTTATAATCACTGATGCTCATTGTTTGTGTAATGAAACGTCAGTGCATTAAATTAATTTCCTCTATTACAATTGCCTGTTATACTTAGCTTATGCCAGGATTTATTGAGCTTGAAAGTTACTTAATGCGTTATTATTTTTCTTCCTTAACTTTAACATAAACAATATGTGTTCTCAGCATTCTACTTAATAAAGCACTATAAATTAAACTTATTCAGATAATTAAATTTCTGCAAATTATCCTAGAATGCAACAAATGGACATTTTTGGAGAGAGGAGAGAGAACCCATGTGTAGATTTTTTAGTTGTTGTTGTTGTTTTTTTAATTTATTGAATAAATTTATTTATTTTTGGCTGTGCTGGGTTTTTGTTGCTTAGTGCAGGCTTTCTCTAGTTGCGGAGAGTGAGGGCTACTCTTTGTTGCAGTGTGCGGGCTTCTTACTGCGGTGGCTTCTCTTGTTGCAGATCACAGCCTCTAGGTGTGCAGGCTTCAGTATTCATGGCAAGTAGAGTCTGTAGTTGTGGCTTGTGGCTCTAGAGCACAGGCTCAGTAGTTGTGGCACACAGGCTTAATTACTCCACGGCATGTGGGATCTTCCTGGACCAGGGCTCAAACCCATGTCCCTTGCATTTGCAGGTGGGTTCTTAACCACTGCACCACCAGGAAAGTCCCTCATCTCTAATTTTTTACATTTGAAGTATTTAAGAGAACAGAAGGTAATAACAAAGGACTTTATACTTACTAAATATTAATAAAGACTTAATAATTTAGCAAAGGTAAAGTTGTTAAACATTTCATACCTATGTGATAGGTCAAGGTGATACAAAGGTTAATAAGAATGATACTTAGTCTATCAAGAGCTCATAGTCCAGAGGACAAATATAATTCTAATATCAAGGGAGCAATATTACACGAGAGGCATGTACATCATGCTGTGGAGAAAGAGAGCTGTGAGAGACTGCCTGATGAGCTGAGGTTTTCAGAGGACATGACATTTAAAAAAGGTCTTGAAGTAAGAGTAGAAGTTCAGCATGAGAAGAAATGGGAGCTGACATTCAGTGCAAAAGGAATTACATGAAAAAAGTAGCACAAAGAGAAAATAGAATGCTCTTTTTTCAAAAACTGATAGACTATTTGATTGTAATGTCAGATGAAGCACATGGGTTAGGGTTATGTTTATTATTAAGGCTAGGTTTAGGGTGCCCAGATTTTGAAGTCCAGAACCAAACAATGCACACACCACTTTGGCTTATATTCCCTTAATAATGATTTAGGCCCAGATGGCCACACTTAACCAAAACTTGTTTCACAATCATATGACCTATGCAGTTGCTTAAGGCCCCATGCTTACAAGGGGCCAAGTTTGTTTTAATACTCTGCCCTTGCGATCTTGAAATTCTTAATAATTTTTTTTGGCAAAGTGCCCTGCACATACATTCTTTACTGGGCCCTGCAAATCATGTAGCTAGTTCTGCACCTAAAAGCAAACACGGATAGGCAACATTGTTTAGCCATGTGCCATTAAGAAACCTATACTCACTTTCAGTCAATATCTAGCAGGCTTTGCCAAGGTAAATATGACAAAGAAGTAGTATAGCCCCAGTTAATCAATGTGCAATTATGTGACATAATTTTTTTTATTTTTTTGACATTAAATCCATTGATTTTTTTTCTTTTTTAAAACTGAATTTGTATGACTTACTACATAGACAAAAATGTGGGAATTGAAAATATTTTCATGAAAAATTATAATTTTTTGTTTACTTTTCTTTTGCTTTTATTGTTGTTTTCCCTGAGAAAATTGTACAAAAGTGGTACACTAAACAAAAATTAAAAATAATTCTGGAGATTGATCCTTTGTCCGTTGTTTCATATGCAAATATTTTCTCCCATTCTGAGGGTTGTCTTTTCATCTTGTTTACGGTTTCCTTTGCTGTGCAAAAGCTCTGAATTTTAATTAGGTCCCATTTGTTTATTTTTGTTTTTATTTTCATTACCCTAAGAGCTGGGTCAAAAAAGATCTTGCTGTGGTTTTTGTCAAAGAGTGTTTTTCCTATGTTTTCCCATACCATATACTAACACATATATATCAAATCTAAAAAAAAAAAAAAGTACTGATGAACATAGTGGCAGGGCAGGAATAAAGATGTAAACAGAGAGAATGGACTTGAGGACGTGGGGCAGGGAAGGGGAAGCTGGGGCAAAGTGAGAGTACCATCGACATATATACACTACCAAATGTAAAACAGCTAGTGGGAAAATAGCTAGCAGAATAGCACAGGGAGATCAGCTCAGTGATCTGCGATGACCTAGAGATGTAGGATAGGGAGGGTGGCATGGAGGCTCAAGAGGGAGGAGATATGGAGATATATGTATGATAGGGCTGATTCACTTTGTAGTGCAACAGAAACTAACAGTATTGTGAAGCAATTATACTCCAATAAAGATCTATTTAAAAAATAATAAAATAATTCACTCATCAACAAGGAGTGGTTGTGTGAGTCACCTTGTTAGACAGCTTTGACAAAAGTGAAATAAGTTAAAACTTAACTTCTGTTTGAAGAGTTAACTAATTCAAGCACATAATAATAAATAAGAAAATGGAGTTTATCTTAAGAATAAGACTTCACTAAATATGAAACAAATTGGAAAATAGAACTGTTGCTCTGTGTTTATATGAGAGAATATTGGAAATAGATTATTCTTAATCAGCAGGATGAGTTTATCAGGAAGTTTAATTGAAAGCCAAATCCTCAAGAAAACATTTAGAAAACAACAACAAAAAGTAAAAGAACGAACAAAAATGTGCTTAAGAAACCTAAACAAATATATAAATATGAGGCTTTAGTTAGAGAATAACTTTGGTTGTTGTTGAATGTTAGGGCTGTTATATTTTAAAATAACCAATGTGAGTTAGCATACATGTGTGAGAGGATTTGAAAATAGAGTTAGGAATTGAAGTTGAAGGCCAGGAAAAAAAAAAAAAAAAAAAAGAAGAAGAAGAAGGAAGAGAAAAGAAGAGACTGAAGGAAAAAAAGTGGAACTGAACTCTTTCATCCAGATTTTCTTAGCTTTGCAAAAATTTTCATCAGGATTCCATGCCTAGTTAAAACCCCTTATTTCCATGGAATCCTTCTGTATGGTCATCACATACTAAGCTTAAACCTATCTACCATGCAAGAAGAATACAAAGATACATAATAAATATGTGTGATAAATAAGGGAAATAAAACCCACTGCCTAGCTGAAGATCATTTACTCTGATTAATGTCTGATTACCAAAAGGAAAGAATTCTACAAAACAAAACAAAACAAAAAACCCAAACAATTTCTCCATTGTTTCTTTTTTCAAGAATTTGAGGTCTTTATTCATAAATCTTTACATGTATAAATTTAAAAACCTACTCATCCCTTATAGATAGGCCTTAGAAATACTTTTCTAAAAGCCCTTCATTTTATAAAAACAAATATGTCCAACATTTTTTTTTAACCTCTTCATTGGGGTATAATTGCTTTACATTGTTGTGTTAGTTGCTGCTGTATAACAAAGTGAAACAGCTATACTTATACATATATCCCCATATCCCCTCCCTTTTCTGTCTCCCTCCCACCTTCCCTATCCGACCTCTTTAGGTGGACACAAAGCACGGAGCTGATCTCTCTGTGTTATGCAGCTGCTTCCCACTAGCTAGCTATTTTACATTTGGTAGCATATATATGTCAATGCCATTCTCTCACTTCATCCCAGCTTACCATTCCCCCTCGCTGTGTCCTCAAGTCCATTCTCTATGTCCATATCTTTATTTCCGTCTTGCCCCTAGGTTCTTCACGACATTTCATTTTTTCTTAGATTCCAAACATATGTGTTAGCATATGGTATTTGTCTTTCTCTTTTTGACTTACTTCACTCTGTAGGACAGACTCTAGGTCCATCCACCTCACTACAAATAACTCAATTTCATTTCTTTTATGGCTGAGTAATATTCCATTGTATACATGTGCCACATCTTCTCTATCCATTCATCTGTCAATGGACACTTATGTTGCTTCCATGTCCTGGCTATTGTAAATAGTGCTGAAATGAATATTGTGGTACATGACTTTTTTTGAATTATGGTCTTCTCAGGGTATATGTCCAGTAGTAGGATTGCTAGGTCATATGGTAGTTCTATTTTTAGTTTTTTAAGGAACCTCCAGAGTGTTCTTCACAGTGGCTGTATCGATTTACATTCCCACAAACACTGCAAAAGTGTTCCCTTTTCTCCACACCCCCTCCAGCATTTATTGCTTGCAGATATTTTGATAATGGTCATTCTGACACGTGTGAGGTGATTCCTCATTGCAGTTTTGTTTGCATTTTTTTTTAATGATTAGGGATGTTGAGCATCCTCTCAGGTGTTTGTTGGCAATCTGCATATCTTCTGTGGAGAAATGTCTATTTAGGACTTCTGCCTTATTTTTGGATTGGGTTGTTTGTTTTGTTGATATTGAGCTGCTTGAGCTGCTTGTATATTTTGGAGATTAATCCTTTGTCAGTTGATTCATTGGCAAATATTTTCTCCAATTCTGAGGGTTGTCTATTCTCCTTGTTTATGGTTTCCTTTGCTGTGCAAAACTTTTTAATTTCTTTAGGTTGTTTATTTTTGTTTTTATTTCCATTTCTCTAGGAGGTGGGTCAAAATGATCTTGCTGTGATTTATGTCATAGAGTGTTCTGCCTATGCTTTCCTCTAAGAGTTTGATAGTGTCTGGCCTTACATTTAAGTCTTTAATCCTTTTTGAATTTATTTTTTGTATATGGTGTTAGGGAGTGTTTTAATTTCATTCTTTTATATGTAGCTGTCCAGTTTTCCCAGCACCACTTATTGAAGAGGCTGTCTTTTCTCCATTGTATACTCTTGACTCCTTTATGAAAGATAAGGTGACCATATGTTAGTGGGTTTACCTCTGAGCTTTCTATCCTGTTCTATCGACCTATATTTCTGTTTTTATGCCACTACCATACTGTCTTGATTATTGTAGTTTTGTAGCATAGTTTGAAGTCAGGGAGGCTGATTCCTCCAGCTCCATTATTCTTTCTCTAGATTGCTTTGGCTATTAAGGGCCTTTTGTGTTTCCATAGAAATTGTAAAATGTTTTGTTCTAGTTCTGTGAAAAATGCCATTGGTAATTTGATAAGGTTTGCATTGAATCTGTAGATTGCTTTGGATTTTCAATCCAAGAGCATGGTATATCTTTCCATCTGTTTGCATCATCTTTAATTTCTTTCATCAGTTTCTTATAGTTTTCTGCATACAGGTCTTTTTTCTCCTTAGGTAGGTTTATTCCTAGGTATTTTATTCTTTTTGTTGCAGTGGTAAATGGGAGTGTTTCCTTAATTTCTCTTTCAGATTTTTCATCATTATTGTATAGGAATGCAAGAAATTTCTGTGCATTAATTTTGTATCCTGCTACTTTACCAAATTCATTGATTAGTTCTAGTAGTTTCCTGGTAGCATTTTTAGAACTCTCTGTGTATAGTATCAAGTCATCTGCAAACAGTGACAGTTTTACTTCTTTTCCTATTTGAATTCCATTTATTTATTTTTCATCTCTGATTGCTGTTGCTAAAACTTCCAAAACTATGTTGAATAATAGTCGTGTGAGTTAGCAACCTTGTCTTGTTCCTGATTTTAGTGAAAATGGTTTCAGTTTTTCACCTTAGAGGATGAAGTTGGCTGTGGGTTTGTCATATATAACCTTTATTATATTGACGTAGGTTCTCTCTATGTGTACTTTCTGTAGAGTTTTTATCATAAATGGAAATGGGGGTTGAATTATGTCAAAAGCTTTTTCTGCATCTATTGAGATTATCATATGAATTTTATCCTTCAGTTTGTTAATATGGTGTATCACATTATTGATTTGCGTATATTGAAGAATCCTTGTGTTACTTGGAATAACCCTACTTGATCATGGTGTTTGATTCTTTTAATACTTTGCTGGATTCTGTTTGCTAGTATTTTGTTGAGGATTTTTGCATCTATGTTCATCAGTGATATTGGTCTGTAATTTTCTTTTTTTGTAGTATCTTTGTCTGCTTTTGGTATCAGGGTGATGGTGGCCTTATAGAATGAGTTTCAGAGTGTTTCTACCTCTGCTATATTCTGGAAGAGTTTGAGAAGGATAGGAGTTAGCCATTCTCTAAATGTTTGGTAGAATTTACCTGTAAAACCATCTGGCCCTGGGCTTCTGTTTGTTGGAAGATTTTTTATCACAGTTTCAATTTCAGTGCTTGTGATTGGTCTGCTCATATTTTCTATTTTTTCCTGGTTCAGTCTCAGAATGGTGTGCTTTTCTAAGAATTTGTCCATTTCTTCCAGTTGTCCACTTTATTGGCATATGCTGTAGTAATTTCTCATGAACCTCTGTGTTTCTGCACTGTCACTTGTTACTTCTCCTTTTTCATTTCTAATTCTGTTGATTTGAGTCTAATCCCTTTTTTTCTTAATGGGTCTGGCTAATGGTTTATCAAGTTTGTTTATCTTTTCAAAGAACCAGCTTTTAGTTTTATTGATGTTTGCTATCATTTCCTTCATTTCTTTTTCATTTATTTCTGATATGATCTTTATGATTTCTTTCCTTCTGCTAACTTTTGGGTTTTTTTATTCTTCTTTCTCGAATTGCTTTAGGTGTAAGGTTAGGTTGTTTATTTGAGATGTTTCTTGTTTCTTGAGGTAGGATTGTATTGCTATAAACTTCCCTCTTAGAACTGCTTTTGCCACATCCCATAGGTTTTGGGCCATCGTGTTTTCACTGTTATTTGTTTCTACGTATTTTTTTATTTCCTCTTTGACTTCTTCAATGAACTCTTGGTTATTTAGTAGTGTATTGTTTAGCCTCCATGTGTTTGTATTTTTGACGGTTTTTTCCTGTAATTTACATCTAGTCTCAGAGCATTGTTGTTGGTAAAGATACTTGATACAATTTCAATTATCTTAAATTTAGGAAGGCTTGATTTGTGACCCAAGATATGATCTAACCTGGAGAATGATCCATGAGCTCTTGAGAAGAGAATGTATTCTGTTGTTTTTGGATGGGATGTCTTATAAATATCAATTAATTCTATCTTGCTTAATGTATCATTTAAAGCTTGTGTTTCCCTATTTATTTTTATTTTGGTTGAACTGTCCATTGGTGAAAGTGGGATATTAAAATCCCCTACTATGATTGTGTTACTGTTGATTTCCCCTTTTATGGCTGTTAGCATTTGCCTTATGTATTGAGGTGCTCCTATGTTGGGTGCATAAATATTTTCAATTGTTATATCTTCTTATTCGATTGATCCCTTGATCATTATGTAGTGTCCTTCTTTGTCTCTTGTAATAATCTTTATTTTAAAATCTATTTTGTCTGATATGAGAATTGCTACTCCAGCTTTCTTTTGATTTCTATTTGCATGGAATATCTTTTTCCATTTCCTCACTTTCAGTCTGCATGTGTCCCTAGGTCTGAAATGCGTCTCTTATAGACAGCATATATGTGAGTCTTGTTTTTGTATGCATTCAGACAGTCTATGTCTTTTGGTTGGAGAACTTAAATCATTTACATTTAAGGTAATTATTGATATGTGTGTTCCTATTACCATCTTCTTAATTGTTTTGGGTTTGTTATTGTAGGTCTTTTCCTTCTCTTGTGTTTCTTGCCCAGAGAAGTTCCTTTAGCATTTGTTGTAATGCTGGCTTGGTGGTGCTGAACTCTCTTAGCGTTTGCTTGTCTGTAAAAGTTTTAATTTCTCCATCAAATCTGAATGAGATACTTGCTGTGTAGGGTAGTCTTGGTTGCAGGTTTTTCCCTTTCATCACTTTAAATATGTCCTGCCACTTCCTTCTGGCTTGCAGAGTTTCTGCTGAAAGATCAGCTGTTAACCTTATGGGGATTCCTTTCATGTCATTTGTTGAATTTTCCTTGCTGCTTTTAATATTATTTCTTTGTTTTAATTTTTGATAGTTTGATTAATATGTGTCTTGGTGTGTTTCTCCTTGGATTTATCCTGTATGGGACTCTCTGAAATTCCTGGACTTGATTGACGATTTCCTTTCCCATATTAGGGAAGTTTTCAACTAAAATCTCTTAAAATATTTTCTCGGTCCCTTTCTATTTCTTTTCTTCTTCTGGGACCCCTATAATTTGAATGTTGGTGCATTTAATGTTGTCTCAGAAGTCTCTGAGACTGTCTTCAATTCTTTTCTTTCTTTTTTCTTTATTCTGCCCTGCAGTAGTTATTTCCACTATTTTATCTTCCACGTCACTTATCCTTTCTTCTGCCTCAGTTATCTACTATTGACTCTTTCTGGAGAATTTTTAATTTCATTTATTGTGTTGTTCATCATTGTTTATTTCCTCTTTAGTTCTTGCAGGTCTTTGTTAAATGTTTCTTGTCTTTTCTCCATTCTATTTCCAGGATATTAGATCATCTTTATTATCATTACTCTGAATTCTTTTTCAGGTAGACTCCCTATTTCCTCTTCATTTGTTAGGTCTGGTGGGTTTTTACCTTGCTCCTTCATTTGCTGTGTGTTTGTCTTCTCATTTTGCTTAACTTACTGTGTTTTGAGTCTCCTTTTCATGGGTTGTTGGTTCGTAGTTCCCATGGTTTTTGGTGTCTGCCCCCAGTGGCTAAGGTTGGTTCAGTTGGTTTTGTAGGCTTCCTGATGGAGAGGACTGGTGCCTCTGTTCTGGTTGATAAGACTGTATCTTGTCTTTCTGGTTGACAAGACCAAATCCAGTGGTGTGTTTTGGGGTGCCTGTGAACTTATTATGATTTTAGGCAGCCTCTTGGCTAATGGGTGGGATTGTGTTCCTCTCGTGCTAGTTGTTTGGCATGCGGTTTCCAGCACTGGAGTTTGCTGGTCATTGAGTGGACCTGGGTCTGCCATTGAGACAGAGATCTCTGAGAGAGCTCTTGCCTATTGATGTTACTTGGGGCCAGGAGGTCTCTGGTGCACCAATGTTCTGACCTCGGCTCTCTCACCTCAGAGGCTCAGGTCTGACACCCAGCCAGAGCACCAAGTCCCTGTCAGCCACACAGCTCAGAAGAAAAGGGAGAAAAATAGAAAGGAAATAATAAGGTTATTACAGTAAAAAAAATATTATCAAAATAAAAAAATTAAAAAGTAAAAAAAATAAAAGAGAGCAACCAAACCAACAAACAAATCCACCAATGATAACAAGCGCTATAAACTAAACTAAGATAAACACAAAAATCAGAAACTAGTCAGTCGCATACAGCAAACTCCAAGTCGATAGTTACTCTCAAAGTCCATTGCCTCAATTTTGCTATGTTTTGTTGTCTATTCAGGTATTCCAGAGATGCAGTATACATCAAGTTGATTTCAGTGATTTAATCCACAGCTTCTGAGTCTGCATGGAGTAATTTCCATTTCTCTTCTTTTTTCCCACAGCTTCTCTGGTCAAGCTTTGCATCTGGTCCTGCCTCTGCTTGTAGGTTGCTCTCTGGTGTCTGTTTTTCACCCAGACTGGAGGGTGTTAAAGGAGAGGTTGATTAGGGGGCTCTGGCTCACTCAGGCCAGGGGGAGGAAGGGGTATGGAATGCGGGGTGAGCCTGTGGCAGCAGATACCAGCATCATGTTACAAAAGCCTAAGGCACAACACGTGTTCTCCTGGGGAAATTGTTCTTGTATCACGGGACCCTGGCAGTGGCTCCAGGAGGGTAGGTGTGGATAGTGACCTGTGCTTGTACACAGGATTCTTGGTGGCTGTAGCAACAGTTTTAGCATTTCATGCCCTTTTCTGGTGTCTGCACTGATAGCCACAGCTCACACCCTTCTCTGAAGCCCATTTAGGTGGTGCTCTGAATCCCCTCTCCTCACGCACCCCAAAACAATGGTCTCTTGACTCTTAGGCCGTTCCAGACTTCTCCCATATTCCCTCCCCGTTAGTTGTGGCTTACTGGCCTCATTCAGGCTGTGTTCACACAGCCATCTCCAGTCCTCTCCCTGGGATCTGACCTCCAAGACCCGAGCCTCAGCTCCCAGCCCCAACCCGCCATGGTGGGTGAACAGACAAGCCTTTCAGTCTGGTGAGTGCTGGTAGGTACCAATCCTCTGTGCAGGAATCTCTCTGCTTTGCCTTCTGCACCCCTGTTGCTGAGTTATCCTCTGTGGCTCTGAAGCTTTCCCACTGCCCACACGTCCCCCCCCCCGCCATCTCCACCAGTGAAGGGGTTTCCTAGTGCGTGGAAACTTTTCCTCCTTCACAGCTCCCTCCCTGAGGGACTGATCCCATCTCTATTCTTTTGTCTCTGTTTTTGTTTTCTTTTTTCTTTTGACCTACCCAGGTACGTGAGTATTTTCTTGCCTTTTGGGAAGTTTGAGGTCTTCTGCCAGTGTTCAGTAGGTGTTCTGTAGTAGTTCCACATGTAGATGTATTTTTGATGTATTTGTGGGGAGGAAGGTGATCTCCATGTCTTACTCCTCCACCATCATGAAAGTGCTCCTGTCCAACATTTTATATATTGATCAGCATACTCAAATTTACACAATTTAGGGAACAGAGGTAGGAATTGAATTAATGAGTCCTGATTTTTCTCTCTGAGTTAGGACCACTGTTCTACAACGGAAGGACAAGGGTAAAGAGGATGAAGGTGAAGTCAATTATGCAGTATTTAAATTATTTAGGGCCAGAATGGGGAAGACAAGGAATTTACATTCTTTTCTAGGCTTATGGTGAAGGAATTAAAGGATTTTGAGTAGGAAATATGCTTTATATTTATGTACCAGCAATATCTCTGACTTGGTGTGAGGGAATCCAGTGCATAATAAGGAGACTAGTCAGAGGTTACTTCAATAGCCCAGGTTAAAGATTATTGTCCTATAGTGTTAGGACTAGTTATAGGGTTCTTGAGGGTTAACTGGGTCAAGACTATATTTGGAGGATCAAGCCAAAAGAGTTCGTACAGGGAGAAGATATCAGATATAAAGAAAGAAAGGATGCTTGTATGAATCCTACTTTTGAACTGAAAACTGACCAATGATTGCCTTTCTGAATGAGGGTGAGACTTGGATTAGAAAGCAAACAGGAGAAAATATCAAGAGCTTATTTTGAGGTGTTTATCACACTTTTATTTCAATTTTTCTCTATATTTGAAAATTTTTATAATAAAGACATGAGAAAAACTGTTGTTTTGAAAATGCAGTAGCATATCATCATAATGTCATAAATGGGTCCAACATTTCAATTACATAAATTTTCAGATCAATGCAATGCATCCGAGCTTAAGCCTGCTGCAGAAGTTGGGATTCAATGGTATTATAGCAAATTCACTTTTTAATGGGGCATGTAATTGAAAATTGAAATTCTGCAAAGGTTTAAGGCACATATAAGACATCTAAGTCAAGCTGTGGAATAAAGAGTTAAATATATAAATCTGGAGCGCTGGAGTAAAAGGGAGAAATTACAGTCTGGCAATAGAAATGCAAGAGATAGACTGAAACAGAGATACAGAGGTACTGATATGGTTAGAGAGAGTGAGGAAGTAATAAACATAGAGATAGAGAACTATGGCATTCCTTTTGTCATGGCTTTGATAAATACTTTAAATACTTTGGTGATGAGAGCAGTGCTTCAGTGGAAAGTGCAACAGTGATTGGCTTCTATAAAATGAAGGTAAAGATGGGAGACACTGCCATTAAAATAGCTCCCTGATTTCAACAGGAATGATGGAATACTGGGATCACAGGCCAAGTCGTTGCTTTTAACTTCCAAAGGAGAGGTGTCCATAGTTACCATTAAAGGCAGAAAAGCTAGACTGGTAATCAGAACAATTTCATCTACAGAGATCTTTGGTGATACCAAATACATAATCAATCACTCAGAATCATGTGGATGGCAATCCTGATTAATAAAGACTTACTTGACCTATTTAATTATTAAAGATAATAGATCTGGTAAACGAAGGCGTGGTTTGGCTTACCACAATAAAATGTCAGGAGCTTTTACTTAATTCTGAGATATGACTCAGCTGATAATCCTGAAGACCCTGGAATAAAGTATGCCTGGTCCTATGTAAAGTCCTATCTCGAGGAAGCACTTCGCAATAACAACACAAGTCTATGCAAAATCTCCCTCCCAGCATTTGGAACAGGGAAAATGGGAACTGTGTGGTTGGAAGGGGAAACTATTCAGCCCTATTAGGCATTAATGAATGACTCTGAACCAATCCCTGGGAATACAGGATGTGTATGTTATCTACCAGTTAGAGTGACGGTGTATGGAATTTAGGTGGAAATTGACATTTTAACCTAATTATATTTTAAAGTGGGTTCAGTGGGATAACAAATTCATACTCATGTCACTTCCCAAATTCTTGTGCATTAATTAAGATATAAATGCCTTTTATCTTATCCCCGTAATGGCTCCGTGACTCGAAGTATGAGGGTCATTTGGGCAGAAATAGAAAGTGGAAGTTTCTGTATTTCCCACGGTCCAACAAATGAGTAAACCAAAACCAGAAACACATTTGTGATAGAGACAAAAATACTAGTAATATGCTGAATTTACAAAAGATATAGGAGTAGTAACGCACAGATGGATTTCATCAATGGATGCATTGGGAGGGGGGTACTCTGTTCTACACGCATAACTTGCATTGACAAAGATATGTCAGCAAATGGGATGAGAGCTGAGGTTGGGAAAGCAATTGCACAGTAGGGCTGGCTCTTTAACCCATTTCTTTCTTCTAACTAACCTTGACAACATGTCCTGGAGCCTGCAGGAGGATAAAATGTGTGGAGAAGGTAGAGTGCTAAGTCATCCCCTGTGAGGCCCTCTTGATCACAGATGTATAAATGAGACTAACAGAAAGTACGCAAAGCAGGTCCAGGTCAGCAAAAACAGCCATTGGGACTTAGACTCAAGAGAAACAATAGGAGTTTTGTTTTAGGCCAGTTAAATATTGCATCTGGATATGCAATTTTTTTGAATTAGTAGCTAACTATCATGGATGGCTACCATCCCATCTCCTTTACTTCACCTATTAGCCTAATGCTCAAGAGAGAGTGACCTTGCAATATGAAAGTGGATTATTTTAAGTTTTAGCAGGAAATGACTTTGATTTCAGCTATTCACGTAGATGTTGTCTCTTTACTTGAGGAAGTCACAGATCAAATTCTAAACACTTATTTTACAACTAGTTGTAAAACTAGTTTTTGTTTTTTTTGTTTTATCAAATATTGATGTGGAATTTCTCTCTCTCCTCATCTCCTTTCCCCTGAATACTCAGAAGTAGTTTGCTTCCACGTGGCAGGAGACTAATACATCTTCTCTATCTTGCTTCTAAGTTTTAATACATTTTAATTTGCAGATATATTGATCTGTCCAATACAGTAGTACTGTCCAAAAGAACATGACACTAGCCCACCAAATAAGGACCTTATTCTTATAAGATCTAGAAAGCAGCATATCATTCCATGACATTTTGTGAAATTCCATAAAAATAAATGGTTTCTTTACTCAGTGAATATTTTTGGAGGTCCAGTGACCTAGATACATTGGGATATCCCTCAAAAATAAAAATAGGTTTATGGGTTGGATTTCTGTCTATTCAGAAAAAATATAAGCAAAGCCACCTTTGGTTTTAGAAAAAACAAGACCCATTTAGATGAATTGTGTTGACAATTTTCTGTGTTGCTAAGATGCCTTCATTGTTAACCCAGAAGAGAGAGCTTGTCAGACTGTCCCAAATGGGAAACAGGCCACTCTGCCACCCAACCTTCAGAAGCAATGGATTGGATGATGAAATTATTTATTTCAAAACAGGATGCTTCAAGGACCTTGTGGTGAACCCAGCAAGGAGAATAAAAAGAGAGATTCTCAGGATAATTCAGTACATATGCATAAATATAATATACATAGATGTATATGAATAATATAAGTATTTAAATTATTTTCATAAAAAATATATTTGGTGTGGTTTTGATAACATTAAAGTTTAGCACATATGTTAAAGTCGTGATATTATTAAGAAAAAAATATTTTAAAGGAGGAATGGACATGATCCAGAGAGGGTGGGTTTAGAACTACATATAGAAACTGCCACAGTTTTAAAAATACCCCTCCCAAACTTCTAAAGTTTTTGAAGAGTCAATTGACTATGCTTGTGTGGGTCCAAGTCGGGATCCTACTCTCTTCCTTTGATCAACATATCTTTTACACTGACTTGATGATTGTTTTGAACTTTTAAATGGTTGAAGTATTTTTAAGACATTTCTCTAAAAATCCAAGTTATTAAGTATGTAAATGGAAACACAATTTTACATTATTTGACTGAAGTACAGTTTTGGGAAAAAAAAAAAAAGATGTTCAATTATGCCATTTTACCAATTAATTAATTTTTAAGATATTTAACTGCATGTTTATTTTTCTTATATATGAACATATTTATTTAAATGACAATAATTTTTACTTTTGATCACTGATTCTGGAATTGGCTCAATCACTCTGCCTCTGGCTGTAATGGCTATTGTTCATGATTCAAGTCCACAGATCCACTAAAATATTCTGCCACATATGTGTTCATTCTAGGGTTTTAACTTACAAGGAAACACATATTC
Organism: Platanista minor; assembly: GCA_004363435.1. Lineage (NCBI taxonomy): Eukaryota > Metazoa > Chordata > Mammalia > Artiodactyla > Platanistidae > Platanista > Platanista minor. The sequence continues at coordinate 22,216 of RJWK010012355.1, forward strand.
AGGAACATCGATTTTCAAAAAAATGCTGGGAACACAAGAGAACATGCCACACAAGCAAATTTTAAGTCCTTGGTTGTTTAGCACCTATTAATGTGCTCATTGTTCAAAACAAGTTACATGACTGAGCCCAAAGACAAAGTTTAGGGAGTATATTCCACAAGTGGAAGTAAAGTAGAGAAAATACATATTTGAAAATAATATTCAAATTCTCATGATCTGTCTACTTCAAGTCTCTCTAGCAAGCAAAATATAAGAATCTCAAATGTTTGTGAAAATCATGGTATCAGGCTTGCAGTCCAGGTTTTTGAAATCTCAATGAAATCTTGATTCAGTTCCACTTATCTGGGATCCTCTGAACCAAAAGAAACAAACAAATAATAAAAAGTCAAATATTACCCACACTCAACATTAATGGGTAGTACAGGGAGCTTGTATCTTCCCAAGGCACATAGAAGTCTTCCATCCTTAATAATTCTGGACAAATGATACGAGGTATCCGTACTCTGAAGAAAAGGAATATTTCCTCTTTAGGCACAGGTTTTGTTACCACAGCTGTTCCCTCTGCCCTCTGGAAGTTTCTTCTTTTTGCAGTATGACCATTGACAATTCTGGAAAATTGGTTAAGAATAAAATAATTTTAAAAAGTAAAGAATATGCCCTTTGGGGAGTTTGAGAATCTCTATCAACCTGACTCCCATATTTGGAAATTTGGGGACTGATAGACTTCTTATAATTTGAATAATTTCAGTTTCTTGCAATCTGGCTGACAGAACTTTTTACAATATAGTTTTCATATTTTTTTTCACTTTTTACTTATTCATTTATCTTTTTTTTTTAAATTTATTGGAGCATAGTTGCTTTACAATACTGTGTTAGTTTCTAGTGTACAGCAAATTGAATCAGCTATAAGTACGTATATAGCCCCTCTTTTTTGGATTTCCTTCCCATTTAGGTCACCACAGAGCACTGAGTAGAGTTCCCTGTGCTATACAGTAGGTTCTCATTAGTTATTTATTTTATACATAGTATCAATAGTGTATACATGTCAATCCAAATCTCCCAATTCATCCAGTCAATTCCATGTGCCAAGAGCCACACTCTCAATTATTTCTGTCTCTAGACTAAATTGAAGTTTCTTTGAGCAATTTAGGCTGCTGTGAGACCACATTTTTCCTTGGACCCTTTTATCCAACTTAAAGGGTATACTTGACACTAACTAATTCTTTTCAGAAATGGTAACTAAAAGTATTTGAGGGCTTCCCTGGTGGCGCAGTGGTTGAGAGTCCACCTGCTGATGCAGGGGACACGGGTTCGTGCCCTGGTCCGGGAAGATCCCACATGCCGCGGAGTAGCTAGGCCTGTGAGCCATGGCCGCTGAGCCTGCGCGGCCGGAGCCTGTGCTCCGCAACGGGAGAGGCCACGACAGTGAGAGGCCCACGTACCACAAAAAAAAAAAAAAAAAAAAAGTATTTGAGCAGCACACTTAATTTGTTTTTTTTTTTTTTCTTATCATAGACAATAACACATATTTTACTTGGTGAAAGGAGCTTTATTTTCAAAACCTATGAGTTATGGTTTTGCTGTATTTGCTCTAAATTCTGTTTGCAAACTGGCAAATACTTTCTGTGACCTTATCTCTGTCTTTTAGTAAAATATGAAATACAGCTAATAGCAACCAGCTCATTATTTTAACATTTGCCTCAAGACCGCCAAGCCCTACATTGATACTATATCAGGACTATTTCCTGCCATTTAGAAGATCATAAGAAAATTTCACCAAATTTTTTAGCACTAAAGAAAATAAATTGCTATTTTTCCTACCTCTGTTATCAGTTTTTTCACTTCAAGCACTTTGTCCAAAATCCAAGAACCATATATTCTAGGTTACTTTTACACAAGCCAGTCCTCCTATTTCTAGTGTCAATTTTTGTATCAGTTTTTACTACATAAGGAAAAAGAAGCAAAAAATAAAATCTTCTAGCTTCTAGCAATAGATATTTATTGTTTTCATGTCTCTGCAGTTTAGTTTAGGAGTCTCTGCTCCAAAGTGTTCCTCCTGGGGCCAAGGCTGAAGGACAAGGGCTACTCAGTTACAGCTCTCCTAAAGGTCACAGATGTGTGAGATGACCCACCCAAGCTCACAGACACATTAAAAGCCCTGTTAATGTCACACCTGCTAACATCCCATTGACCAAAAAAGGAACGTGGTTGAACCCAAGTTCAACTAGTAATGAATGCACTCTTCTCATGGAGTGCAGGTAAAAGGAGTTTTTAGTATTTTTCAATACTAACAAGTCTTTGTTCAGATTGCTGTAACAGAAAACCATAGACTGGGTGTTAGAAAACAGAATAGACATAGACAACAGAAATTTATTTCTCACAGTTCTGGAGGCTGGGAAGTCCAAGATCAAGGCATCAGCAGATTTAGTACCTGGTGAAAACTTGATTTCTCATTCACAGCCAGCCATCTTTTCACTGTATCCTCACATGGTTGATGGGACAAGGAAATTCTTCCACGTTTCTTTTGTAAAGGCACTAATCTCTTTCATGAAAGCTCTGCCCTCAAATCACCTACCAAAGGCTCCACCTCATAATACCAACACATTGGGGCCTGGTATTTCAATATATGAATCTGGGAGGTGACACAGACATTCCATCTATAGCATAATGTAATCTAATACAGTCTTACTAAAAATAAGTTAAAGAATATCTTCAACAGCAGTTTTTCAAGAGTGAAAAACAAAATAAAATAAACTCAAAACAAGTGTATGTATATACTAATAAATCGTCACCCATTTGAAATGTCATCCATTTGCAAGTGATCCTTGTTAGCTGGAATAGTAAGAGACAACAGAGAGGTGGGAATTATTCACTTCTATCATCATGATATCCTTACAAGAAATATTATCCATAGACGAGTCATCAAGGAGCCTCTGGTTGATTTATTTTTAATATTTTCTCTTTAGCCCCACTTGAGGCAACATGAAAGCATTTCATATTTGACTATAAAATAATTAAGCTTTAATGTTTTTTTCAGTAAGTGAAATACCTTTTTTCCCTTTTTTATTGCAGTATATTTGATTTATAGTATTCTGTTAATTTCGGGTGTACAACAAATTGATTCAGTTATACGTATACATATATATATATTCCGATTCTTCTCCATTATAAGCTATTACAAAATATTGAACATAATTCCCTGTGCTGCACAGTAAATCCTTGGTGTTTATCTATTTTACATGTAGTGATGTGTATTTGTTAATCCCATGCTCTTAATTTAGCTCTTCCCCTGCTTTCCCCTTTGGCAACCATAAGTTTGTCTTCTACGACTCTGTTTTTTATGCACTCTTCTTGTCAGGGAGGTACTGGGACTTGTTCCAAAAAAATAAGGAGATAAGACATAAAAAAAAAAAAAAGAGATCTAGTGAACTGGTAGTTCAAAACAGAAGTAAGGCAAAATGTATACTTAGAATCATGTTTAAGGAAAGCTCCAAATAACACATGTGCAGTCAACTGAAATTCAAATAAACCGTGATAGGAAAAGGTAGAGAGAATGCTTTAAAGGTGTATCTCTAATGAAAAAATAAAAAAGATATGACAGATTATTTAACGCAGTAATTTTGAAAGAAGTAACTGGTTTGATCACCTATTTCAGACTCTCTAAGCAATATTTTCTCTACATCTAGAAACCTATAATACCTTTCTATTTATTCTTCTATTATAGGAATTTTACCAAGGGATATATATGATTGTTTTCTGTGTGTTATCCTTGATGTAATGTACCCTTCCAATCTGAGCATTCAATTTTGCAGGTGAATAATCTTTAAATAAGAATTATTTCTTTTTCCTGATTCCGTTTTCTCCTTTTAAAATGTCTATTATCCTCATTTTAAGATCGTAGATCTACATACATGCAACTAGCTTTTCTCTCAATGATTCTCTTTAAAACAGGATTTTATATCAGAAGTTTATACTGGACACCAAGATAAAATAGACACAATATTTGAAAATAATTTACCAAATAACCATGTACTGATTTTTGAATAATTTGACTATGAACTGTTTCTTTGATCTTGAACACCCTCGTATACTTTGAAAATACAAAAGTTTTGAGAGAATGAGTGAGATCATTTTGTGAGGATGGTATTTTAGGAGAAGTCTTCACTGTGTTCCTTCCACATCCCACCATGGGAAAACTAGTGCTAGTCCTCTTACCTCAAACCTAGTAAAGAGCAGGGCTTTGAGAGGGACCTAAAAGAGTTTAATAGGTGACAAACACTAGTTGGGTTCAGAGTGGTCTAGAATTTGACTTCAGCCTGAGAAGCATTGAGGACAAGAGTTTCTCTGACAGTTTTGGTGCCAAAGCTGAGAAACATCATTACTATGGGATTTGTCAACTTTCCCATGGTTTGTTGGGAAAGGGTTAAATGTATGTTTCCAGAAGTTGAGGTGTGGTCCCCACGAGAAAGAGAAGCAACAGGTCCTACAGGGCCACACAGATGGGTATAAAGAACCCAGTAGCAAGAAACTGGAAGTAAGTGAGCTGAAACTGAGGATGAATTATCAACTGACTCCCTAGAATATAGAAGAATCTGCAAGAGTGTAGGGAAAGACACTTGGACCAGTCTGGCAGAAATGTCTGAATAACCTCAAAATTGTGTCCCAGGAGACAAAGAGTCATCTTAAACAGTGAGGTTCATATAGAATGAAGTAAGCTTAGGACAGTACTAATGAAAGTACTTAATGAAAGTATTTAATGAAACTGCCGTATTTCTGTGTCTCTCGTTTCATAAAAATCAATGGAACTGGGACTTCCCTGGTGGCACAGTGGTTAAGAATCACCTGCCAATGCAGGGGACACTGGTTCAAGCCCTGGTCCAGGAAGACCCACATGCCACGGAACAATTAAGCCTGTGTGCCACAACTACTGAGCCTGGGTTCTAGAGCATCTGAGCCACAACTAAGGAGCCCGCATGCCACAACTCCTGAGACCGCATGCCACAAATTCTGAAGCCCGTGCACCTAGAGCCTGTGCTCACAACAAGAGAAGCCACTGCAGTGAGAAGTACGTGCACTGCCATGAAAAGTAACCCCCGCTCGCTGCAACTAGAGAAAGCCCACGTGCAGCAACGAGGACTCAACACAGCCAAAAAATAAATAAATAAATTTATTTTAAAAAAAATCAATGGAACTGCTGGCAAGAGATAGCAGTAAGAAGAGAAGCAACCAGTAGGAGATTATAGGATCCAATAATGCTCTTTTCCACTTTAGGTGCCCCACCTGAAGCTACTTGAGCTGCAAGAGGGGTATAAACTTATCACTGGATCAATTCAGAATCTTGATTAATATCTTGGTCTGGCATTATAAAGGTTGAATTGACTCTGTCTTTAAAATTTGTCAACAGAATGTCTGCCTCATCAGATTAATTAGATGACCTACAGAGGTTGCCAGAATTCTTATCTAGATAAGACTTGCTTTTTTTTTTTTTTTTTAATATAGGGAGAGGAAACATGATTTCACTCAATAAATGAAAGGAATGGTGAGAAGTCAATACAGTATGGTTTAAATGCATTGTAAATCCAGCTTCTTCAATATCTTTTTTTGTCTTTGTTATATTTTATTCTGGGTTGTGTAATATTTCTTCCATTTGCTCAATCAGTTTATCTCTCTGTCTACCTATCTATCTACCACATGGTATTAGAGAAACGTGGAAAGTTAAGATTTGAAAAGACCTGAGGTTCTACTTAACCATCCACCTTCATTTTTACATGTTTTCTCCATTCTCTTGAACTGATAACTGCCCTGGCTTTAAATATTTATAATGAAAGAGCAGCCTACTCTTGAAAGTAATTGAGACAGAGAATTAAGAATCCTACTAGGTGCTTCCCTATATTCAACAGAATTGGTCTCCTTTCATATTTCACCATTTTACTTTTCCTACCAATTACTCTAGGTTTTTTTTCTGGAACAATATGTAAAAATTATTTAACATGGAAAAATTTTAAGTTAACTTAACTCAGATACCATGTTCTTATACTATCTCTGCAAACCTCTTAATCCTCAATTTCTCATAAATCTTAATTTCACACACTATAGGAGATGTTTTGACTGTTATCTATGTCCATTTTAAATTATGGCAAACATAAATGGTCTAATACGCCACAGAGAATTTTGAGTAATTTATTTAAACCTGTACGTCTGTTAACTTTAACTAATTTCACTTTCATTCCATCAATCAGTGGGATAGTTAGAGCTCATATTGAGCTCATCAACTTCTAGAACATCAAGTATTATTCAAATAAGCTATTAATCCAAGTTCATGCCCTGCCATATCATATAAATTAATGTAGTATTTTTAAAGTTTCTTTTAAAATACTATTAATTCATTCTGATATTGTTAAGAAATTTTAAATCCTAGTTATTATATCTAACACATTAGACATCCTTTCTATTTTCCTTTATCCAGAATTTTGTAAACATCTCAAATTTTAATTTGATTAATTTACACATGATATGAGACTATCATAAAATGAAACACCAGAGACCTCACCTAATTTCCATATTGATAATTTTGGAGAATTTATATATATATATATATATATATATATATGTAATTTGTCATCAACTGTAGCTCAAATTTTGAACATTTTCACAGAATATCAAAGGTGATTTTTAGTGGTTTGCTAAAATAAATATATCATATCTACAACTGACATCAACTCCCTTCTATTTACTTCCAAAACCAATGGACATTTTCATCTATTATCTTACACGACTTCAGAGAAAGCAGATACTACTTGATTAGTTAACACTCTTGGTTGCAATAGGCAAAATTCAATTCACCGTAGTTTAGGACAAAAGAGGAATTTATTAGAGCTTAAATTTCATTTTTTATTTTTTAATCTTTCTTCATAATTCCAGTTTGAACTACTGTCATTTGTTGCCTGGAATATTAAAATAGCTTTCTAACTAGTTACCTTTCTCTCCCTCCATTTGATGACTACTGAGATATTTGTAAAACTTAATCAGATAACTACAGTATCCTAATATAAATCTCCCTGTTGTCTTTGATTGCCCATGAGATCCAATATGATTTCAAACATGCTGACCTCATTGGACAGGTAGCCTATACTTATCTCCCTACCTTCCTGAATTCCAGCACACAGATCATTTTTATGTTTCTTGAATTCATTGAGATCTCCCCAATTCTTAGTCTTAGACTAGTTGTTTCCTTTGTTTACTCCTTGGTTTGCTCCCTGACCTCCCTTTGGTTGACTGAATATGTTGTTCAGATCTTGACTCAAACTCTTACATTCTAACTGTCCAATCTAAATTACTCCCACCATCAACTCACTTTCAATCACTTCATTCTGTTTTTAAAATTTTTGACATGCAGTATACTCTACCATTATGTTATATTGTTTATGAATTTGTATGTATTTATTTTGTGCATCCCCACATAAGAATATAAAACAGATTAGAGAAAGGATACCATGTGTTCACAGTTGCATTCCCCACACTAAGAGAACAATGACTGACAATTGGTTAGTCCTCTTTCAATATAACATAAATAAATATAATACCCTGGAGGAAGGAGAGAAAGTAGGAAACTGATAATACATATTCTGTCACCACTAAATTTCATTCTCATGCCTCAGTTTATCTCTAGGTGTCCACTTTCTCTTAACTTGCTTATTCCAGATGTTAGAAACAAAGGTCCAGGAAACTCTAAGTTACATGTTTATTTTGTTACCTCTTGATAGGAGTAGATTCCTTCATCTTAGCTGAATTTCCAAAAAAATTCTGGAGAAAGAAAGATGATTGGTCTCACTTTGACCACATACCCAATATCTGGACTAATTATTTTGAAGACAAATTTAATATACTGTGGTAGATATCTGGACTAATATCTGGACTAATTATTTTGAAGACAAATTTAATATACTGTGATAGAGACTGCTGGTCCAAACTAATACCAGGTCTCTCCTCTTCCCTATGAGTACACCACTAAACTAGGTTTCACAAGGCCTTTGCTTTGAGTCTTTCTTGTACGTGGAATATGTGTTGAAGTGATGGTGGTCACTGCTAGTTGAAGTGGATAAGAGAGGAGGAGGACTCATCTTGTTCTCTTTGCTCTGCTTCCAGCAAGATAGAGTATACATCAGAGGACTTGGAGGTCGCAGGGTTTAGTGGAGTGAATTAATGGAAGAAACCTGGACACCAGAATTATTGCATGAAAGTGACCCATTGATCTCTAACCAACTGTATCTTCTGTTAGGAATACACTTTATTGTGATAGTCTACTGAAATTCTAGTGTTGTTTGCCACAATATTTAGCCTAGCTGAACAATATATATTCCTCCATTCTCCAATTTTCTGATTTAACTCTCAGGCCTTTTATTGTGTATGGTTCATTGATCTAAGTTTCTAATCAATCAATCAACTTCTATAAAATTCCTATAATCAAAAAATAAATAGAACACATTCAGCTTAGCACCATCTACTATTGTAATTTCATACTACTTATAAAGAAGTAAAAACTTACAGATATTTGCAGATAAATCCACATGCATACCATTTTAAAAATAATTTCCCATTTCTTTTATATTTATAGCACTCAGTATTTGTTTTGGTGGCTCTCCATTTCTCTTGATATAATCTTTCAAACTGACTCTATTTACTTTCTATAAAAGCATAAACCCTTAACTTTCAATAGTTATATTCCATCACTTTACTGGTACTCAATTATATTAGTCAATTAAAAATTATTAAAACTAGCATAAAGCACATTTAATAATGAGTATAGTTGACTTTTGGTAGAAACACAACTCAACTTGTAGATGGAAAACTTTCAGAACATGTTACAATGCAGCTTATTATCAGAAGCCTTTCATTATACATAAACATCAGTCATTTTTCACAGAAGAGGAAAAACATAGAAGCCAGATCACTGATTAAGAGAAGGTTGATTAACAAAACTTATAATTTCCTACCCTCAACACCACCCAATACCACCGCTCTGGTCACAGATCTGTTTCTGTTCAATACAGCTTTTTCTAAATATACACTGTTATCTAGTATTGCTACCATATAGCTAGTTTCTAGAAACAGAACCAAGGAAAATTTTCTTAACTAGCTTTCTTTTACAAAATTCACACTATCATTTCAGGATTGATTCAAAGATCTCATCAGATAAGTATCAAAATATTCTACAGCTCCTTGATCTGCAGAAAGTGTTACTCCTTCTTGGCCTTATTTAAAAATAGAGTGCAAGTTTGTCTTGGAAAACTATGTAATGCAATTATTGTTTATCTGTACGTCTTTCCTACTGCAGAACAACATAGGCCATGAGATACTTTAGAGTGGAAACAATATTTTATCAACATTTAAAAATGATCAATTTTGAACAAGGAACATGGAAGGAATTCAATGAAGAGCTAGCATGTATTGACTGATTACTAAGCTCCAGTAACTCTGCTAAATATCTTACATGGATTATTTCATTACTGATCTAAAGAACACAACAAGGTAGTTACTACTAGTATTTCAATTTTACAGATGGCATGTTGAAAGTGAAAGAAGTTACATTTATGCTCAAGGAATGACTTGCAGCTAGTAAGTGTTTCAGCATTCTCTCTGATCATATGACACAAATTTGTTATAATGTCCCTGCTCTTTTGGTGTTTACAGATTACTGTGATGGTCATGCATAAGTCAGAGGGTTTTAACAATGAATGCATAATTACACATCAGGATAAATGTACTGAATCAAAGAATGCATTGCTTATGATTATGTTCTGTGTTTTTACATATGAATTCACCAATATATTTACAAAGTAATTTTGGTACAATGCCATCAGCCATACATTTGTTTTACCTTGCCTTATATTACTTTGTGAATAACAAATACTACCCATTATAGATTAATTTTATTAAGGTCACGGACTCAAAATACTCCCAAATTCTGGAAATTATCCTGATGTGTTAGTTTCATTTAGAAATTCTGTTTTCTCAGATTTAATATCAGTTAATATTTACAATGGTACTAAGATCAGTGGGTGTCTTCATACCTTAGTCTCGTAATTCCCTAAATAGGTCATATATTTAGTGAATACTTCATTAAAATAATTACTTAAAATGAGATTTTCTTTTTGATATTCTGTTTTGAAAGGTGCATATAATTTCGTAAAATAAATGTTACTCAGCCATAAAAAGAAATGCAATGGAGTTATTTGTAGTGAGGTGGGTGGACCTAGAGTCTGTCATACAGAGTGAAGTAAGTCAGAAAGACAAATACCGTATGCTAACACATATATTTGGAATCTAAGAAAAAATAAAATGTCATGAAGAACCTAGGGGTAAGATGGGAATAAAGACACAGACTTACTAGAGAATGGACTTGAGGATATGGGGAGGGGGAAGGGTAAGCTGTGAGAAAATGAGAGAGTGTCATGGACATATATACACTACCAAACGTAAAATAGGTAGCTAATGGGAAGCAGCCGCATAGCACAGGGAGTTCAGCTCCATGCTTTGTGATCACCTGGATGGGTGGGATAGGGAGAGTGGGAGGGAGGGAGAGGCAAGAGGGAAGAGATATGGGAACATATGTATGTGTATAACTGATTCGTTTTGTTATAGGGCAGAAACTAACGCACCACTGTAAAGCAATTATACTCCAATAAAGATGTTAAAAAATAAAAATAAATAAATAATAAATAAATAATGTTCTTGTAGGGAGTTTTCTCCTCATGCCTTAAACTTCATGCTTATCTACATATGCTCTTTAAATAAACCGCAGCATGGAAAAACTGTTTGAATATACTTTTGCTATTATCAGTGTGTCTGATTATTGTGATTGTCCTTCAATCCTATTGATTTTATTCTTGAGTCATACCGTGTAGAAATCAATATTAATTGATTAAAAATGTCACCAGTGAAAGTAGCAGACTGATTTTGTTGATTAAAGTTAATTTCTGAATGGATCTGTATTTCTGGTAGATTGACTGTTTTTATTATTTTACTGATGTTTTGTAATAGTTATTATAATCAAGTAGGAAAATTTAAAAGACATTCTTACCATAAGTCAACAAAGAAGTTCACAACCAGTGTGGTAAAATATTTTTTCAAAGAAATATATATCTCCTAAAGAAAAAATAACTTTTTACGAATGAAAAGATTATTTGAAAAGGAGAGTTTTGTCTTGGGTTTTCAAATCTTATTACTCTGTTATTACAACCAAAAAGTAAAAGGTTAACAAATAAATACAAACATACATAAGTGAAACAGATTTACCATTCAGAAATAAAGCCAATATGCTCAGGATCCTAATATATGACAATATTATATTTAGAAGTTTCTGAGTAAGGGATGCTTTAATTTATAAATAAAATTTACATGCATTAGGTTGATGCTTTCTGATTAAAAATGGGCAGAGGATCTGAATAGACATTTTTCAAAAGACATACGGGTGGTCAATAAGCACATGAAAAGATGCTCAACATCACTAACCATCAGAGAAATGCAAATTAAGAACACAATGAGATATCACCTCACACCCATCAGAATGCACTACAAGTACATGTTGGCGATGATGTAGAGAAAAGGAAACTTTCATGCACTATTGGTGGTAATGAAAATTGGTACAGCCACTATGGAAAACAGTATGGAGGGTCCTCAAAAACTTTAAATAAAACAGTTACCATATGATCCAACATTTTCGCTACTGGGTATTTATCCGAAGACAAAGAAAGCACTAATTTGAAGAGATATAAGCACCCCTATGTTCATTGAAGCATTATTCACAATAATCAAGATACAGAAACAAACTAAAAGCCCATCAATGGATTAATGGATAAAGAAGATGTGATATATATACACAGTGGAATACTACTTAGAAAAAAAATGAAATCTTGCCATTTGTGACAATATGGATGGGCCTTGAGGATATTATTCACTCTGATTGATAATTCTCAAAAAGGAGCAAAAATAGTGCCTTCAGTTCATTAATATGAATTAATCATATTTTAGAAAGGATAGAGAAACGGAACTCTGAATTTTTTTTAAAATTTGTATATCAAAATATATATTTAAAATCCTTTAAAAATAAAAGTAAAATGTCAGACTAAAGAAGAAAAAATTAAAATTATATGAAGAAGGGGCTTCATTATAAATAATCAGAGTACTTATAAGGCATTAAAAGAAAGAGATAGAAAAGATTGTGTAATGGTAATTTTCAGAAAATAAAATAGGTAATTAAAAAAAGGAAAATGTTCCAATAGACACTAAATCTGAGAATTTCTTGGTAGAAAAAAACAAGAAAATTAAAACAACAATTAGATAGTATCTTAAAATCAAATCTTAAAGTTGGTCATCTCTGGTAATACAGGATCATTTTTAAGTTGGATATCTGCTTCTACTGTTATATAAACAAAATATTTCAATATAGAGGAAATTATAGAATAGTATTTGATACAGCTTAAATCAAAGCTACCAATTATATTCCCATATAGAGGAGTTTTCTTCTCCTAATTTCTTCTAGATTAAAAAAAATCTAAAATAAAACAGGTAGTAGTCACTATTTTCACTAGGAACAAAGAGATTCAAATTGCTTCTGTGTAATTAATTTACTCATTGATCAAATACCGAATATAATTATGAGCCTGTTCAGTCACTCATAAAGCCTCTGATCACATGACATTGTTAAATGTTCAAAAAAAAGTTCAAAAAAATGTTTTAAATAAGTAGAGTAATAGGAAGAGTTAATTAGCATGTTTATTTGTGGTTCCTGTTGAAGGCAAAAAAAAAAAGTTATATTATCTTCCATCAAAATTTTGTTGGAATATTTTATTCATAAATTTAAATTCTAATAAAGGTGATATTTCTGAAAATATCAGACACCTGATATTTTCCCATAAATCATGATGACAATAATTTCTAGTTTACCTTCTGCAAGAAAGAAAATACATTAAGGATAATATAGCATTAAGAGCCACTCTAACAAAATTTATTAAGTTTTTAAAATTAAACAAATAAATTCCTTGCTAAAAAATTGTTATATTATCTACTGTAACTCTAGCTGGAAAATTTAGCTTTTATTAACATTACTTTTGACAGAGCAGATGTCATTTTTGAATAACAACTGATATTTGCTTTTTCATTTCTCTAAAATTAAAGAAAAAGCACTTAAAATTCTGTCCTTTGCATGAGACTATTTTCCTCCTTCACTGAAGGTATGTGAACAGCATCAAAAAGTCTTACTCTGCCTTTAAGTCATGATTTCCTTCAATTATGTAACTTTTTAAATAGCTCTTCTTAACATAGCAGCAATTCCTACTGTTGTAGAATTCCTTTTTTTTATAACTCAGACATATAGCCTAATCGCCCTTATGTACCTGCTTAGTCATTAATAAAATTCTTATTGAAAATTGACAATGCTTTTAGTATGTACCTATACAAAGCATCATATATCTACATTTCTTCCAGGTACACAAATATCCTTTTAACACTCACGCCCCCCCACCCCCACCCCCTCTAGTATCAATGAACAAAAGATATAAATGCTCGGGGCTTCCCTGATGGTGCAGTGGTTGAGAGTCCGCCTGCCGATGCAGGGGACGTGGGTTCGTGCCCCGGTCCGGGAAGATCCCACATGCTGCGGAGCGGCGAGGCCCGTGAGCCATGGCCACTGAGCCTGTGTGTCTGGAGCCTGTGCTCCGAGACGGGAGAGGCCACAAGAGTGAGAGGTCCGCGTACCGCGAAAAAAAAAAAAAGAAGATATACATGCTCACATAAGATAATAGTTGTTATTCAGTCTAATTCTAACACTTGTATGGAAACATATTCTATACTGTCACCACAGACATTTTGAAGCAATATAATCTAAAGCTAGGTTTACTTAGTAAAGTAAAAAGCAAGAGTGCTTCTTCATAAAAATTGTTCCAAGAGATAATCATTTCATATCACTTTCCCATAGTTTTGACCTGTAGAAGCAGAAACAAATTTTATATACTAGTCTAGTATATTCTTGTTATGGATTATTTTTTAAAGAAGCACAGTGAACATGACCAATGAATAGAAAGAATAATGTATGGGAAGATGAACAGTGAATAATAACTTTTTAGCTTATATGAGAACTTCTTTCTCTCGAGGCTCAATAGTTTGATCAAGGCACTGTGTTTTAAAATGCAACTTATAACCTACCACACTGAAATAGGTGGAAGAATGTGTTTCAGATAAGATGTGAATTAAGAAATCTTATCCTTTGGTTACATGTCTCAGGGAGTTGCATTTTTCCCTTTAATAAGTATTTCAATTTAAAGAGAGACGCCTCAGTAAAATGAAAATAAATGACAGTGCTATCTCCAAAGAGACAGTGTATTATTTTTAAATGGATGCTCTGTCCCATACTCTGCCCCATGACATTTAAATGCTCAAATTAGACAGTCAAAGATAGGGTTAACTCATTCCCACAGACATGAAATTGAGTCTCCGTTTTTGTTCTAATTTGGAATGGAAAAAAGACAAGGAAAAAGAGCACCAAAACTAAATAATATTTTTACAAAGATTACATATAACAATAACCAGAGACATAGGGCAACCTCGAATAATGTGATTGCAACTTAGAGCTAACCTTCCTGATAACCGCCCAAATATTCTTTGTTACAGGTATTCAAAAAATGGAAAACAATTGTTAAATAGTTATTAATAGATAATTATATTTTTAAATGATTATTCATTGTTCTTTAGATTTGAATTTGAAATTTTTATTAGACTTTGAAGGTAATTGGATTTGAAACAATTCAATCGCATAGACACCTTATATCATGCATCTTTACTGTTTGACACAAATCAGGCATGCTCATGGCATCAAGGGTCTGATTGTCACATTTGTTTTGTCTGGAGCAAATTCAAAACGTTTGTAAAATCTCAGGACAACTTGTCCCCCAATTTTTACATTAGCCCCAATATAGTAGAATAAATTTTGTGGGGGAAAATAACAATATACATAGATATTTTTGGTGATAGGATTTTCTCCCTCTTTTTCATTCTCATTTCACCCTGTTGAGGAAGGGTATTTTTAAGCATTTTAAGCATTAAAATGTAGCCAAGTCTCTACTTCCCCATTCCCAGTTCTGCTCAGGATAAGAAATATGAAAATTTACTTCAATTTACACTGCTAGCATGTATTCATTAGAACTTTAATCTCTATTATTTTCATTAATATCTCCAATATCAAAAGAGAAAATTGGTATAATTGATGTAGTATTACTCTTTTAATTTCTAGGATAACACAGGTGTCAGCATTCAGGTATTGGAAATAAGAATGATGAAATAAACTAGATAGCATTTTTTTTCCTAGAAAAAAACAAATATCTGGGGCCCACAGTAAGAGATTCTGAATAATAATTGTGAGTTTTGTTTTGTTTTAATGTCCCAGGGGACTCTAACCTTTGGTCAAGGTTGAAAAACACTCACCTACATTGTGGTTTCCCTGATAGTTAATTATGCTACATAAGGAGATGAAATGCAAACTTTGTCAAATTTGATTACATCTACAGGTATCTCAACTCCCTGTACACTACTTCTAAATATATCTTTTATGCAGTGATGACTTAATTGTTACTTCCATGATCCAAATCCCTTTGAAGAGAGCTATTTCTCAGTTTTCCAAGTATGGATGCTACACTACTTCCAACGGAGGACTGGATGTGATTGAAAATGTACAATCACAAGCAACTAGTCCAACTATATACCTTATCAACTTTTGAATCTTTACTGCAAACTGTAAATTAGAACCATACACTCCACGTAGATTGACAGGAATGTCTAAGAGTTATAATTGCCTTAGCAAAATCAAATTTGTGGCTTTGCATAGAATGTTCATTCTTTCCCATTGCAGAGCACAGTCTCCGGACGCGCAGGCTCAGTGGCCATGGCTCACGGGCCCAGCTGCTCCGCGGCATGTGGGATCTTCCCGGACCGGGGCACGAACCCGTGTCCCCTGCATCGGCAAGCGGACTCTCAACCACTGCGCCACCAGGGAAGCCCTAGAATGTTCATTCTTTTAAGCAAAGATGATAACTAATAATTTCTCTGCTGACAAAACGAAATGAAGTAAAATATTTCATGTTTTGATTAGCTATTTAATTTTTTGAAGTGCATAGGTAATATATTCTGCACAAATTTGACATTAAATGTGTATAGCTCTAATAGTATAGGGTATACATAATGTGTATTCATGAATTAGTTGTGCAATAGTTAAATGCATTACTGAAAACAGTTTTTCATTATGCAACATACAAACATTCATTTACTGATAGTTTGTTGATCCATTTGCCATTCTCTTAGTGTTTATTTGGACTTAATTTTCATATTCTTCCTCATATGTAAACATGCTAACCTATTAATTTAACTTCAGTATTCCAGTTCACTAGACAGCTTAATGCCCTTGTTACACAATTGCTCTTGTTCTTCATACTAAAACGGCAATTTTATGAAATCTTGTGGTAGGTATGAATATAGATTTACTAACGAAGTAAAGCTATTAATACATGAATTCATTCAACTCCTCAGAGTGCATACTTAATGGAACATATAGTCAGCTAATATACTAGAAAATCTTTGAGAATGAGATTAACTATCTCTGGGCACTTTCAGCTTTTACTTGAGAAATATTCATTTCTATCAAATTAGCTGATTCTATTCTTTTCAAAAGGGTACACAAATTTAAAGTTCAAAAAATAAGAATTTTAGAAAGAGACACAGATTCTAACCACACTAAATTAAAGGAAAGGGAGGCACTTCTGACATTACAATTTATCTTAGTTTGCAGAAGTGAACATTTGAAGCAGTTATTTACTGAGTATGGAGAAAATGTGAAATAATTCATGGGTGTGTATCATACTAGTGGTTAAAGATCAGACATGAAAAATGACTATCCACACTGATGACTGCATCAATTTAACATAAGAAAATGTATTGAGTATTTCCCAAAAGAAAACATTAATTTAAGAATCCCAGATTCAAGTTAAGCAAGTTCACAGTTCTTGTGTAGGAATTATCTCTAATAAATTTTAGTTATTTATCAATTTACCTTCTTGGGGTAGAACCAACACTGAGATTTAATTTATCTACTTGTAAATTCATGAGAGTATGATGTTCACATTAATTTGTACGTTAAGATATAGTTTTAATTTTCTTTAGTATTAAAATGTAAAATATAACTAAATTATTCTTAAAACATTTGGCTGAGTGTGTGCAATATTAATTGCATTTAAAGATGGGGAACTCAGAAGTAAATGTCTCCAAGTTCTCCCAGTGACATGATGACTAAGTCAGTAAATATATTTAATTCCAAAGTCCCTGGTTGTTACAGGACACACCCTAGAAAATCAACTAAGGGAATATGTTTCAGAGTAATGATGGTATTGTATTAATTTTAGCATGTACTTTTAGCTTTATCATAGATTACAAGAATCTATTATGGTTTATTTTTTTCATACTTAGTGTTAAGTGGTTAGATAAGTTTGCCAAAATATTTTGCATAAAAACCTATTCCAGACTCCAAATATACATGTTTATAAATATATTATTTCTTCCCCTTTCAAACTCTCTAATGATTCCTAAGCAACAGTTTTACCTGGCAAATAGATTCTCTATTTCAATACACCTAATTCTATGGTAAGCCAAAAGACTTGGAATAACCAAAACAATACTGAAGAAGATGAAAAATGTTTGAGAAGCCACAATACTTTCAATAATTCCCATAAAACATAGTAATAAAATTTGTGGTATTGGCAAAATGATAGACATATAGATCAGTGCAAGATAATGGAGTCAAGAAAATAAACTCATGAACATATAGCTAAAACAGATTTCTTATAAAAACACAAAAGCAAATAGGAGAAGAATAGTCATTTCAACAAATGATGCTGGAACAATTAATTGTAAGTCAATATCTAAAAAAAAAAAACACCTTAGATACAGACCTTACACCTTTAAAAAAAAATGTCTCAAAATGCACCTGAGATGTGAAAGTCAAAGGAAAAACTATAACATTTCTAGAAGGAAACAAGGGGAAACTCTACATAATCTTGTTGATGAGGTTTTAGCATGATACATTAAAAAATTGATAAATTGGGGGCTTCCCTGGTGGCGCAGTGGGTGAGAGTCCGCCTGCCGATGCAGGGGACACGGGTTCATGCCCCGGTCTGGGAAGATCCCACATGCCGTGGAGTGGCTGGGTCCGTGAGCAATGGCGCTGAGCCTGCATGTCTGGAGCGTGTGCTCCGCAACGGGAGAGGCCACAGCAGTGAGAGGCCCGTGTACAGCAAAAAAAA
>RJWK010012356.1:0-40512 GCA_004363435.1 Platanista minor
AATTTAAAAAAAAAAAGAAAAGAATAAAGTTTTACAATCTCATTAAAAACAGATGAATAATCCAAAAAATATTTTCATTTTAACAAATAGAAAAACAAATTATATTTTTGCATCAATGTAATGTTTGATACTAAATCTCTTTTTGAACATCTTAAAAACAAATCCATCACTTGTTGGCCAATTTTGGCCAAGGCAAATAAAACTCCATTCCAGTGAAAGTTTTATTACTTTCTATACATATAGGTTTTGTCCTGACCTTTCCTCCGTCTCCCCTGGAAGCAGTAGTCGTTTTTACTTTGGCAAAAACTACTATCTTTATGCCTTAACAAAGAAAATATTCTATCTACGTTGCATACAAAGTTGGACTGCTGTCACTACAGCTTCTAGTAGTGTCTCATAGCTATTTCTAATTTCTGGGAAACTTACAAATATCTTGGGAATTTTAGGAATATTTAATTTATACAAGTGTCTATTTACCTCTAAGCCAAACATAATAGAGCCATTTTAGGAGATAGGCAGTCTAATTTGGTAACAGTATCCAGAGATAGAAAAATATTACACATTCCCCAAAATATAAACATACATAGACTCATATGGAAATTGTAACTTCAATTCTAAAATTTCCACCATGGGTCAAGCATACCCACAGAAATGTGAAACTCAAAGATTTAAAATCAAAGAGCTATTCCTCTCTCATTGAATATAAATTCGTAATTGATTTGAGCTCAAAATAGACAAATAGAAAGAAAAACAAACCCGATTCTCTGTTGCCTTTCACCCAGCAGAGATAAGACCCCCATAAAACATCTATCTATTTAAAGAGATCAGTAAATGATTAGACTACAAAATCAAAATAAGCTGGTACCAGAAATAAAAATGAGTGCTTGCCATATCCATTCTATGTCTTTGAGTACACACAGTGTCAAAGTCAGTCAAAGCTAGTGTATATCTGTGTTACTATTAGATAATAATGTGGACACAGGCTCAGGAGGTCATTATTGTGTCATCAAGTGACCTGTTAACTGGATGCAGTAAATAGGGATCTAAAGATAAGATTCAATCTCTCTGAGTCACGGTATCCAATTCTGAAAGACAAATTGCACCAGACAATTAGGAAGATGGATACAAGTTGTTGCAATAGGGAGAAGGTTCACTAATGAGATGCCTTAAACAAAAGTAAGGTGGCCTAGAATTTGTACAGGTAGGTGAATAAGAAAATAATTTCAGATTCTTAGGGGAGTCCTGTAGAAAAAATGAAGAAAATACTAAGAATATGCAAAGACAAAGCTGTCCTTTGTGGATAACCATTTCTCTAAAACATAAAGGATGGCTACAGGGAGAATGTGGAAAACAAAAGTGTGGGAAAACTTCTTAATCTGTCATTGTGTTCTGAGAACACAGAGTTTAGGCCATGTTCAACATTATCACCACAATGGAAACAGTTTGACACATTCTTACGTAGCTAAGAATTTACTGGCTGTATGATGCAAATTACTCCTAGATATTAACAGAAAACATTTAAATTACATGTCTACAAAAATACTTGTATGTGAATATTCATTAGTGCTTCACTTCAATAACCATCAACATATGAAAGTATACAAATTATAGTTTATTCATGTAAAAGAATACTACTTAGCAATAAAGGGGACCTATAAGATACAATGAGATGAATTAATCTCATAACATTACACTGGGAGAATGAAAACAGGAAAAAAGTCATACATACTGTATTATTCCAATTACGTGAATTTATAGAGAAAACAAATCTAATCAATAGTGATAGATAGTGATTGCAGATTGGTGATTGTCTGGGGGAGAGTTGAGAAGATGAAATGCTGAAGTGCACAAGGGAAATTTCTGGGGTGATGAAAAGGATGACATATAGAAATTTATAACTTCATAAAACTGTAGATAAAATATATCTATTTTTAAAAGAAAATTAACCCTGCTAATATTGATTTTTTAAAACATATTTTAGCGTCTGTCATACAGAGTGAAGTAAGTCAAAAAGAGAAAAACAAATGTCATATGCTAACACATATACATGGAATCTAAAAAGAAAAATGGTTCTGAAGAACCTAGGGGCAGGACAGGGATAAAGATGCAGATGTAGAGGATGGATATGAGGACACGGGGAGGGGGAAGGGTAAACTGGGACGAAGTGAGAAAGTGACATGGACATAAATACACCACCAAATGTAAAATAGCTAGCTAGTGGGAAGAAGCCACATTAGCACAGGGAGATCAGTTCGGTGCTTTGTGACCACTTAGAGGGGTGGGATAGGGAGAGTGGGAGAGACACACTAGAGGGAAGAGATATCGGGATATATGTATACATAGAGCTGATTCACTTTGTTATAAAACAGAAAGTAACACACCATTGTAAAGCAATTATATTCCAATAAAGATGTTTTAAAAAATAACATATTTTATTGCATTTTATTTTATTTTATTTTATTTTTGTTAGTTTCTTCTTTATAACACAGTGAATCAATCATACCTATACATATGTTCCCATATCTCCTCCCTCCTGCATCTCCCTCCCTCCCACCCTCCCCATCCCACCCATCCAGGCGATCACAAAGCACCGAGCTGACCTCCCTGCGCCACGCAGCTGCTTCCCACCAGCTATCTATTCTACGCCTGGTAGTGTACACATGTCCATGCCACCCCCCCACTCCATCACAGCTTACCCTTCCCCCTCCCCATATCCTCAAGTCCACTCTCTAGTAGGTCTGCGTCTTTATTCCTGTCCTGCCCCCAGGTCCCTCACAACACTTCTTTCTTTCTTAGATTCCATATATATGTGTTAGCACACGGTACTCGTCTTTCTCTTTCTGACCCACTTCACTCTGCATGACAGACTCTAGGTCCATCCACCTCACCACAAACAACTCCACCCTGCCTCCCCTTATGACTGAGCATGTATTTTAAAACACTTGAAATGCCTTGGGAGAAAAAGTTTGTTTTGAAATTAACTACTGACAAAAAACAATTCCCTTGTTCTTCTCCTAAAATAATTGTTTTTCCTTTCATACACTTTTATTTTTCAATAAATAGTAATATATGTTATAGTGGAAGGTTGGGGAGACCATATACAAACTAGTAAAGAGTGGGGCTTTAGAGTTAGATTGCTTCATTTAAATCCTATTTCCACCTCTAGCTGGCTGTAAGACCTTGAACAAATCTCTCAAGTTCTCTGTAAATGGCAATGATAGTAGGAGAATCTGCTACTGAGCAGGGTTCTTGGCCTTCCCCAATAAATAGAAATTGACTAGAGGCCAGACAAGAAATTCAAGCAAGGCTTTATTGGGGCCCCTGCTGCAGCAGGTGGGGAGGGAGAACAAGTAACATGTTCCCCTGGCTCGATTGATCCCTGGGGTTGGGGGGTGATGAGCTTGTTCCATATATGGGGTGAGGGTAGGGGTGTGTCCATGGCTCAGCCCAGAGTGGTGGCTTAGGTGTTTTGCCCATCCCTCTGCTGGCATTGGGTGCCGGGAGCATGCTCAGTACCCTGCTTTTGCACCTGACACTCTGTTTTTGTTCCAGGTTGTGACAGTTAGGTTGTTACAGTTCAGCAGTGAGTTAGGTTTTTTGGTCTTTTTGTATCTTTTGTTCTTAATTTGCCCCAGCTGTACATGCATGCAGTTATTTTTGCTTCCATATAGTTTGTTTGTATTTTGTTGCCTCAGAAGAGGTGTGTCCAAGTGCAAGCATTGCAGCTCTGCGGCAAAGGGTCCCAGGCCCTAGCCTGTCTCAAATCTATTATATATTGTTAAGATTAAATGTTTTATTACGTGGAAAGCACTTATGTGTGTACCTAGCAAATACTAAGGTATATTTGCGTTAGCTAATTTTCTTTTCCCTTTTCTTCTTTTTATATTATTGGAATTGGTTTAAAAGAAAAAAAATCTGTAGCACTGCATTAAATATGTGGGCTATATAGATAAAAATTAGCACAAAAACTCTCCATAAGTAATCCTAGAACAGCTATTAGAAAACAAAAATAATGAGGTATAGCTGATAAATTAATAGATGCAAAAATAATTGTATCAACAGAAATCATTTTGATCCAACAAAATTACACTCTTAGGTATTTACCCAAGAGAAATGAAAACATTTGCCCACAAAAATATTGGAAGTAAGCCAAATGCCCATCAACAGATTTTGTATAAACAAACCCTGGCATATGTATACAATGCATTTCCAACCTGCAATGAAACAGGAACAAACTAATGATATTGAAACAACAAAATGATGAATCTCAAAAATGTGATGTTAGATGAATATAGCCAGAAACAAAATGTACACATTCGATTATTTCATTTATATGAAGGTCTAGAACAGGCAATATCATTGTATCATAATAGAAATCAGATCATTGCAGACTGGGGTTGGGAGGGAGGAAGGTTTGACTGCACAAGAATATGAAGGAATATTTTTGGTGGATATATTTCATATTTTAATTCAGGTGTTGGTTATATAGGTGCATACATTTGTCAAAACTCACTGAACTAGACATATAATGTTGAAGTTAATTTTTTTAATGTAACATATAACTCAATAGAGTTTCCTAGATGCACACACAGACATATATACACAAAAACACACACACATGCATGCATGCCTGAGGCAGAGCTTGTAAAGCAATTCAGATTAATGTTTCATTAGTGTATTAGGAGATAATAAAGCCAAGACCATAGATGATAATGAATAGACAATAACTGTATTGATTTTGGCCCCTCTGAGACATTTAAGGTAAATATTGAGGAGAAATCTGTGAACAAGATTCGACAGAAACAAAAGATCTAATTAAAAAAAAAAAGAAAAATTGGTGTCAAAATGAATAAGAAGGTAAAACTTCATGAAAAGTGGGTGCTGCATATTTTAAATATTACAGAGATGTCCACTTTTATGGTATTAAGCATTTAAATTATTGGTGTCTGTGAAGAAGGTCATGATGGATCAAGAATCCAAAACTGCTTTGGCTTGAAGTGTGAATGAGAAGCTTGAGCAAGAAGATAAAGAGCTAAGACACCTTTTGAAAAACAAAAAGTAATTGTGTAGCTAGAGAGTTATTGGTCAGTACAGGGTAAGAATGAGATTGTGGACAACTGAGCTTATTGATATGCTGAGTGAAATGACTCAATAAAATGCATGAGGCTAAAGTTACAGGAGAAAAAGAGTGAATGGCTGAGCACTTGAGTACCTGGTTAGGGAAAATGTCTAGGTTAAAATACGAAGAGTTAATACTGGATCAGAGGAAATGTACTTTATTAGATGTGATATAAAGGAATAAACAAAGTTGTGAAGGCAAATCTCTTCAGGTATCTTTGTGTATATCAAATATGTATGAAGAAATTTTCTATCATCTATTTTCTGTGAATTCATTTTTTTCTGTAATCATTTCTTGGATAATCATTTTTTTGTTAAAAGCTCAAAGATAAGGGAAACTGTATTTCTTTTCTGTTAAGATTTATTTAGGACCATAAACTCTTCATGTTGTTTATAAATCAGAAAATGTCTAACTTAATAGATTTTAATAACTTGTATTGAAGTCCTACATTCTTAAATGGATAGGAAACAGAGTTGCCATCTCAAGAGACATTAACCTAGTAATGATTATAAAAACACAAATAGATACTGTTAATGCCAGACTGGGACTAGTGCCATTATAGTAAAGGGAGATTGCACCAGAGAAGGCATTGGAAGTTTATTCCTAGCTAAGAATTAAAAGAGACTTTATGGAAATAAATAGTATTGTTAAAGATAGGTAGAATGTGGAAAGACAGAAGAAATGGGGAGAAAGAGAGAGAGAGAATAAAGGGCAAGGGGTGTGTGTGTGTGTGTGTGTGTGTGTGTGAGAGAGAGAGTGAGAGAGAGAGAGGAAATGTGTTACAAGATCAACAATAAGGACTCAGGAAACACAGGGATACTAAATTAACAATAGAAGGCCAATACGTTTTTATTTTTTTAAGATCAAACCTGATGTGAATCTTACCAGTGACATAACTTTGAACAAATTACCCAAATACACTTTTTGAAGTTCAGATTTGCTTTCTAGAGACAAAGTTACAATACCTATTATTCACATAAATACTATGAGATATTGTATATAAAGAACCCACCACAGGGCTTCCCTGGTGGTGCAGTGGTTGAGAGTCTGCCTGCTGATGCAGAGGGCACGGGTTCGTGCCCCGGTCTGGGAGGATCCCAGATGCCGCAGAGCGGCTGGGCCCGTGAACTGTGGCCGCTGAGCCTGCGCGTCCTGGGCCCGTGCTCCGCAGCGGGAGAGGTCGCAAAAGTGAGAGGCCCGAGTACCGCAAAAAAAAAAAAAAAAACCACCACAGTCCCTGAAATATTCTCTGGAACAGGAGATAATTATGGGAAAGTGATGGTTGTTAGGACTAAAATATTGTACTACAGCATAAATTTTGATTTGGGGAAAGAATTGGGTATTTACGTGTAGCAGCAGACATGATTGAATATGCTTTGGGGAAAGATTAAGTCAACAGTAAAACCACCAGCAACCCCTTCCTCCAAAATAACCAATCAGTTTAGTTATTAGAGCAAAGTTATTTTCATTACTGTTAGAATATATTACTTTCTACTTTATTCAATAGTAAGTCTGGCAGACTATCAGTTGCTGTCTCATGCCAAAGAACTCCTTGAAGTTGATATATCATGGTGTGACCAAGTACCATGATGGTTTATACCTAAATAGCATGACCCTATTGATTCGTAAAATATACTCACTGCAGGAGAAGAAGCTGCTTGGTCATGGGAATGTATTCAGTTTCTTATTCACTCATAATTGCCCTTAAAGTGTCAGAGTATGTTTTCTTTCAATTGGCAAGAATGTTCAACATCTAAGTATATCTTATTGACTTTCAAGGTATTAATTTACATATCTCATCAATCCAAATATTTCCCTGTTTATCTGTAACAGGGAAAATGTATATACTACTGAATTTAATTTTCAATTGTGTGTAATTAACTCTTGAATTAAAAGTCACATGTATCTGAAAATTTTTGGTAACATCACCACTTTTGTAAGATTATTAAGTATTCCTTCCTGTAAAGTAAATACCTGAACTTGTTCTTTGTAGACATCCTCTCCCAAACCCTTAAGAATCAGTTTTAAAAAATTTCTCTTTATCCTTATTTTATTTCAATATCTACTTTTTGTGTTAAAAATTAGATCATGATAATAGCCAATAGAGCAAAGCACAAGTCAAGAGAGTAAACAGAGGAAGCCCCTAAAAAGAAAAAAAAATAGCTCTCAAAAAGTTTATACCTTTAAAATTCAAAGTTAAGGAAGCAAAAAATCCAAAGACTTTAGCAGACTCCTCTCCAAAGAAGATATACAGGGGCAAATAAGTACATTAAAAAAAAAATGTTCCACATCATATGTCAGAAGGGAAATGGAAATTAAAATAAAAATGAGATACCATTACACACCTATTAGACTGGCCAAAATCAGGAACATTTGACAACACCAAATGCTGTTGAGAATATGAAGCAAAAGGAATGCTCATTCATTGCTGGTAGGAATGCAAAATGGCACAACCACTTTGAAAGATACTTTAGAGATTTGTTACAAACACTCTTACCACACAATCCAGCAATTGTGCTCCTCAGTATCTACTAAAAATAAATGAAGAATGTATGTACACACAAAAACTTGCATATGGTTGTTTATAGCAGCTTTATTCATCATTGCTGAAACTTGGAAGCAAACAAGATGTCCTTCAGTAGGTGAATACATAAATTGTGGTACATCTAGATGGTAGAGTATTATTCCATACTAAAAAGAAATGAGCTATTAAGTCATGAAAAGACATGGAGGAAACTTAAAAGCATATTCATAAGTGAAAGAAGACAATCAGAGAGGCTACATAGTGCATGATTCCAACTATATGGCAGTCAGGAAAAGGCAAGACAATGGAGACCATTAAAGGATCAGTGGTTGCCATGATTTATGGAGGAGAGAGGGATGAATACATGGAGCACAGAAGATATTTACAGCAGTGAATGCATTCTGTTTGATTCTATAATGGTAGATGCATGTCATTATATATTTGTCAAAGCTCATAGAATGTACAACATTAAGAGTAAACCCTAACGTAAATTATAAACTTTAGGTGATAGTCATGTGTCAGTGTACGTTCATTAATCATAACAAATGTACCACTCTGTTAGGGGATGTTCATAATGGATATGCATATGTGTGGGCATAAAGGATTATGAGGAATCAATGTGCTTTCCACTCAACTTTGCTGGGAACTTAAAAATGTTCTAAAGATGAAATCTACTTTAAAAAAGGTTACACGGGCTTCCCTGGTGGCGCAGTGGTTGAGAGTTCGCCTGCCAATGCAGGGGACACGGGTTCGTGCCCCGGTCTGGGAAGATCCCACATGCCGCGGAGCGGCTGGGCCAGTGAGCCATGGCCTCTGAGCCTGCGCGTCCGGAGCCTGTGCTCCGCAACGGGAGAGGCCACAGAGGTGAGAGGCCCGCGTACCGCAAAAAAAAAAAAAAAAAAAGTTACATTTCAATATTTGAGAAATATATTATAGAGAACATCTCAGAACACTGAGAGTTGGATTGCTTTTACTTAAGTTTTAAAAGGTATATGTTTCCCAATGTTACAACAGAATACATATGACAAAAGGAAAAGTTTATTGATCATAGGTTCCTCACAAAGTTACATTCATTTAAAAAAAAAAAACTTTTAATAACTTTTCATTTACATTATGACTTGTGCTCAACAGAGGAGGAAACTGATAGTTATTCCATGCAATCCTTTTCCCTAACAAGGAGTTATAGGGTATATTTTTCTCTGGGATAACCGCAGGCAGATTCAGGCCGCATGCTGGTCTCTTTCCTTCTTCAAATATGTCAAACAGCTTTTCCTACCAGCTGGGTATAATTGCAGCTTATGGTTTACAAGTCAGTTTAAACACCTATCTGAGTCTTAAGTAAGCTTTCCATTCTCGTCGTAAGAATGGTGTTATTAAAACTACTTAATCAATTAACTATTATATTCAAATAGTCCAAAATGCCTGTAAAGCTATTTGATCCTCACAGCATTGAACATAATAATGACTGAGTGGCTTGTGAATCCCATAACTACATGTGAAAATGAGGGGGAAAAAAAGCTCTCAATATTTTTTTGCTTTATCACAGGGTTCTCTTTATATATGTTCATATTCTGATGTTACATATGTTAAGAGTTGCCTTCCTTATTGCTTCACTATAAACTATTTCTAAAATACTTATAGAATCATTGACTCCATTTGTACTTATAGCTAACGTACAATAATATGATTATAAATATAAAGAAAATTAAGTAAAAATTTAGTTAGCATTTATGATAGGAAATGTGTATTAATTCAGTCATGCAAACAAGTGACTGCTGCTGATATTATATTTGAGGGAAGTACGTGGAATTTAATCACTATAAAACAGTGTCTCAAGGGGATTAACTGTCTACCGTTTTTAAGCTGGAGCAACCAACATGTCTGTTTATTTTGATTGTTAGCCTATCAAGGTTATTAAAAATGAAGTGGTAGAAATGTTTTTATTAGTACCTTAACATTTTGTGTAGTTTTTATATCATGAATAAATTTAGTTATTGGACTCACCCTAAATGATAGTCTAGGAATTTTAAATCTCATTTTCTGTTGCTATAAGTTTCAGTTTGATATCACCAATGACAAATATTTACTCTAATTAATGACTGAACTTTTAACCTGTCAGAAATAACATTGAATTACTCGTGACTTTTATAGGCTTGCAGACTATCATCTCATTGTCTGTCTTGCCTTGTATATAGATTTGCTACCTGAGAAGAATAAAAATGATGTACATTTTTTTGTTGTCACATAAGAGAAAGGTTATGTGTCTTTAATATAGCTTAAGAAGTTTTACATACTTCTTTTATTCTAATATCTCTATAAATGTAGAAGGTGCATTGAAAACAAACTTTATCTTTGTCAGAAATAGAAATAATATAAAACGATCCCCCTTTGCTGAAGCAAGGAAGTTAAAGTGTCCAAATATTACATTCAATATCCTGGAAATGTAAAAAAAAAAAAAAAGGAGAAGGAGACTTTAATATAAATGTTAATATTCAATGTAAGGGGACTTCCCTTGTGGCGCAGTGGTTAAGAATCCACCTGCCAATGCAGGGGACACGGGTTTGAGCCCTGGTCTGTTAAGATCCCACCTGCCGCAGAGCAACTAAGCCAGGGCGCCACCACTACTGAGCCTGCACTCTAGAGCTCGTGAGCCATAACTATTGAGCTCCCTTCCCACAAGTACTGAAGCCTGCATGCCTAGAGTCCATGCTCCAAAACAAGAGAAGCCACTGCAATGAGCAGCCCATGCAGTGCAACGAAGAGTAACCCCTGCTCTTTGCAACTAGAGAGGGCCTGCACGCAGTAACAGAGACCCAATGCAGCCATAAATAAATAAATTTATTTAAAAAAATATATTCAATGTAAGAAGAATCTACACTACCTGAAAAAGAACAATAGAGATAGATGTACAGTCTAACAAATTCTCTGCTGCTTTACCACATATTTCTCTTAAGTCATGTAATGGTCACCACTGCTGAAGTTATATTGCTTACTACATGTGCTATACTCATATTGCAGACATCTGAACTTTAGTTTTTCAAAACTCTCATTCCTCTTTTGACCAAGACTCAATGCCAAGTACCTTCCTTTTAACATTAGATAAAGCAGCCCAACTTTCTTCCATATTCTAGACCCTGTCTGCCTCCTCAAACAAAGTTGAAGGGCTTCCCTTGTGGCACAGTGGTTGAGAGTCTGCCTGCTGATGCAGGGGACGCGGGTTCGTGCCCCGATGCAGGGGACGCAGGTTCGTGCCCCGGTCCAGGAAGATCCCACATGCCATGGAGCGGCTGCGCCCAGGACCCATGGCCGCTGAGCCTGCGCGTCCAGAGCCTGTGCTCCACAATGGGAGAGGCCACAACAGTGAGAGGCATACAGCAAAAAAAAAAGCAAAAAAAAAAAAACAAAAAACAAAGTTGAAGAGTAGGCGTTTTGTAAGTATTTGCTGATGGACTGATTATTCAGCAGCTTAATAGTAAAAACTTTATTGTACTTCATCAGTCACTTTTTAGTGTAAATAATAAGATAAAGACTATATAAACATCTCATGAGCACACACATGTATATGTGTGGATAAATAACTATAAACACATTTTCAGATTTTACATTTAATATGCATAAGTATATATATAAACATATGTGTTGTTCATAACTTTTAGGTATAGGCTCTATGTTTATCTTATATTGTACAAATATACAGAAAGGACAAAAATATATGTTTTAAAATTTATGTCTGTGATTTCTCTGGTTTTGATCTTGGTATTACTGATAAAGGGACATATTAATTTACTTTAATGTTACATTAATTTAATTATTAATATTAGATATTTATTAACTGGTTAAACATCTAGTAACTTTTAATTTTTTTAATGGGTAAAAGAGCAACATATACTTAAGAAGAAATGGCATTCATTAAAATAATATAAATAAATACTTTTATGGTCTTATTTTTACTAAGTGCCCAAATTTTTTACCTTAAATGCTGTGCTGTTATTGAAACCTGAATCTAAATGAATTTTTAAATAGTGCTTTTATCCAAAGAAAAAAAAAGTTTATGCTGAGATTGAATAAATCTCCTCCTTTGAAACGAGTGCTAACATAAACATATCTTTATAAACACAGTTGAAATGGATTCACAGGTATAAAGGAGGCATGCATTAAAAATTACCAGTTCCTCCTCACTCTGAGAAACGAATGGTATTTCTTAGCTATTGAGAATTTGAGACTAGACTCTGTTCTGTTCTAGTTAGGATTGCACAATGAAATTTCACATTTGATTTGTCCAAATGCAGTTGACTTCTTTTGCTTTCCCTGTGGTGTTTTCCAACCCTGCCATCTGTGCTGGGATTATTTACATCAAATTAGAACACTTAGGTTTATTCCCTGCTTGTAAACTGGCTCAAACTTCACTTTATTTGTTGTCACTATCAATAGATTTCTACTGAGATTTGCTTCCTCTAATATCACCTGTAAAAATGTTAGCTGTGTGCTTTCATATATCACTGAGATTATTTTCCATTTTCATGTCCCTCTAGCTCTCTTTATAATTGAGTGTTTTGTATTTCATGTTTGCTTTTCCCCATAATGCTCCTTTTATGTATGGATACTTCATGTCTGCAAATACTAAAAATACCCTCATGGTTGCAGTTGTTCCTGTATAACGGTTTCTATCATTACATTTCTATTCACACAAGCAAAAAATATATGCTCTTGAAAATAGAAGACCAATTCATCTCACACTGTTAGTCTAGGAAAAAAAAAAAAACTTGTAAAGCTTTTAAACCTACTTGTCCAATTCACAGAAAATTAAAATAAGGGACAAAACATAGTAAGCTAGTACAGTAGGAAAATTGATAGCAGCAAGATAAATAAGCTTACAAAAAACTTGATATAAGAAATAACATGGGGGGGTAGACCTTCAAGACGGCAGAAGAGCAAGACGTGAAGATCACCTTCCTCCCCACAAATACAACAGAAATACAACTACATGTGGAACAACTCCTACAGAACACCTACTGAATGCTGGCAGGAGACCTCAGATTTCCCAAAAGGAAAGACACTCCCCATATATCTGGGTAGAGCAAAAGAAAAAAGAAAAAACAGAGACAAAAGAATAGGGATGTGGCCTGCACCTCTGGGAGAGAGCTGTGAAGGAGGAAAAGTTTCCACACACTAGGAAGGCCCTTCACTGGGGGAGAAGGGGGGTGGGAAAGGAAGCTTTGGAGTCACAGAGGAGAGCGCAGCAACAGGGGTGCAGAGGACAAAGTGGAGAGATTCCCACACAAAGGATTGGTGCTGACCAGCACTCACCAGCCTAAGAGGCTTGTCTGCTCACCCACCGAGGCAGGCAGGGCTGGGAGCTGAATCTCCAGCTTCAGAGGTCAGATCCCATGGAGAGGACTGGAGTTGGCTGTGTGAACACAGACTGAAGGGGGCTAGTGCACCACAGCTAGCCAGGAGGGAGGCTGGGAAAAATTCTGGACCTGCCTAAGAGACAAGAGACCATTTTTTCGGGGTACACGAGGAGAGGGGATTCAGAGCACCGCCTAACCGAGTTCCAGAGATGGGCAGGAGCCATGGCTATGAGCAAAGACAACAGAGATGGGCACAAAACACTAAGGCTCCTGCTGCAGCCACCAAGAATCCTGTGTGCAAGCATAGGTCACTATCCACACATCCCCTACCGGTAGGCTGTGCAACCCGCCACTGCCAGGGTCCCGTGACCCAGGGACAATTTCCCCAGGAGATCACATGGCGCTCCTCAGGCAGTTGCAACATAATGCTGGCCTCTGCAGCCGCAGGCTAGCCCCACATTAGTACCCCTCCCTCCCCATAGCCTGAGTGATCCAGAGACCCCTAATTAGCTGCTACTTAACCCTGTCCTGCCTGAGTGAAGAACAGAAGCCCTCAGGTGACCTACACACAGAGTTGGGGCCAAATCCAAAGCTGAACCCCAGGAGCTGTGCAAACAAAGAAGAGAAAGGGAAATCACTCCCAGCAGCCTCAGGAGCAGTGGGTTAAATCTCCACAATCAACTTGATGTACTCTGCATCTGTGGAATACTTGAATAGACAATGAATCATACCAAAACTGACAAGGTGGACTTTGGGAGCAGGGATACATATATATATTTTTTTCCTTTTTCTCCTTCTGTGAGTGTGTATGTGTATGCATCTTTGTGTGATTTTCTCAGTATAGCTTTGCTTTTACCATTTGTCCTAGGGTTCTGTCTGTCTTTTTTTTTTGTATAGTATTTAGCCCTTGTGGTCATTGGTGGGTTTGTTTTTAGGTTTGGTTGCTCTCTTCTTTCTTTCTTTCTTTTTCTTGTTTTAATACTTTTTTCTTTTTTTTTTTTTTTTTTTGCTGTACGTGGACCTCTCACTGTTGTGGTCTCTCCTGTTGTGGAGCACAGGCTCTGGACATGCAGGCTCAGTGGCCACAGCTCACGGGCCCAGCCACTCCACGGCATGTGGGATCTTCCCTGATCAGGACACAAACCCATGTCCCCTGCATCGGCAGGCAGACTCTCAACCACTGCGCAACAAGGGAAACCCTTTAATACTTTTTAATTTTTTTATTTTAATAATAACTTTATTTATTTATCTATTTTTCCTTCTTTCTCTCTTTTTTTCTCCCTTTTCTTTTAAGCCTTGTGGCTGACAGGGTCTTGCGCTATGCCTCTGAGGTACGAGAGCTGAGTTCAGGACATTGGTCCACCAGAGACATCCCAGCTCCATGAAATATCAAATGGCAAAAGCTCTCCCAGAGATCTCCATCTCAACACTAAGACCCAGCTCCAATCAATGACCAGCAGGCTACACTGCTGGACACCCTATGCCAAACAACAAGAAAGACAGGAACACAACCCGACCAATAGCAGAGAGGGCGTCTAAAATCATAATAATGTCACAGACACCTCAAAACAAACCACCAGATGCAGTCCTGTCCACCAGAAACACAAGATCCAACCTCATCCACCAGAACACAGGCACCAGTCCCCTCCACCAGGAAGCCTCCACAAGCCACAGAACAAACATTATCCACCTGGGGCAGACACCAAAAACAACAGAAACTATGAACCTGCAACCTGCCTAAAGGAGACACCAAAATGTAAGTTAAGCAAGTTGGGAAGACAGAGAAACACACAGCAGACGAAGGAGCAGGAAAAACTCAGCACACCAAAAAAATGAAGAGGAAATAGGTAGTGTACCTGAAAAATAATTCAGAGTAATGATAGTAAAGTGATCCAAAATCTTGGAAATAGAATGGAGAAAATACAAGAAACTTTTAACGAGGACCTAGAAGAACTAAAGAGCAAACAAACAATGATGAACAACACAATAAATGAAATTTAAAATTCTACAGAGGAATCGATAGCAAAATAACTGAGGCAGAAGAACAGATAAGTGTCCTGGAAACTAAAATAGTGGGAATAATTACTGCAGAGCAGAAAAAAGAAGAAAAAATGAAAAGAATTGAGGACAATCTCAGAGACCTCTGGGACAACATTAAACGCACCAACATTCAAATTATAGGGATCTCAGAAGAAGAAGAGAAAAAGAAAGGGACTGAGAAAATATTTGAAGAGATTATACTTGAAAACTTCCCTAATATGGAAAAGGAAATAGTCAATCAAGTCCATCAAGCTCATAGAGTCCCACACCCAATAAATCCAAGGAGAAACACCAAGACACATATTAATCAAACTATCAAAAATTAAATCCAAAGAAGAAACATTAATAGCAGCAAGGGAAAAGCAACAAATAATGTACAAGGGAATGCCTATAAGGTTAACAACTAATCTTTCAGCAGAAACTCTGCAAGCCAGAAGGGAGTAGCAGGACATATTTAAAGTGA
The DNA here is from genome assembly GCA_004363435.1 of Platanista minor. NCBI lineage: Eukaryota > Metazoa > Chordata > Mammalia > Artiodactyla > Platanistidae > Platanista > Platanista minor. Next base: position 15,498 of record RJWK010012356.1, read on the forward strand.
TGAAAGGTAAACACCTACAACTAAGATTACTCCACCCAGCAAGGATCTCACTCAGATTTGATGGAGAAATTAAAACCTTTACAGAGAAACAAAAGCTAAGAGAATTCAGCACCGACAAACCAGCTTTACAACAAATTGTAAAGGAACTTCTCTAAGCAAGAAACACAAGAGAAGGAAAAGATCTACAATAAAAAAAAAAAATAATTAAGAAAATGGTAATAGGAACATACATATCAATAATTACCTTAAATGTAAATGTATTAAATTCTCCAACCAAAAGACACAGACTGGCTGAATGCATACAAAAACAAGACCCATATACATGCTGTCTACAGGAGACCGACTTCAGACCTAGGGACACATACAGACTGAAAGTGAGGGGATAGAAAAAAATATTCCATACAAATGGAAATCAAAAGAAAGCTGGACAGGCAATTCTCATAACAGACAAAATAGAATTTAAATAAAGACTATTACAAGAGACAAAGTAGGACACTATAAAATGATCAAGGGTCAATCAAAGGAGAAGATGTAACAAGTGTAAATATTTATGCACCCAACATAGGAGCACTTCAATACAAATGACAAATGCTAACAGCCATAAAAGGGGAAATTGAAAGGAACACAATCATTGTAGAGGACTTTAACACCACAATTTAACCAACGATCATCCAAAATGAAAATAAATAAGGAAACACAAGTTTTAAATGATACGTTAAACATGATGGACTTAATTGATATTTAGAGGACACTCCCTCCAAAAACAACAGAATACACATTTTTCTCAAGTGCTCATGGAACATTCTCCAAGACAGATAATATCTTGGGTCACAAATCAAGCCTTGGTAAATTTGAGAAATTTGAAATTGTATCAAGTATCTTTTCCAACCACAACACAATGAGACTAGATATCAATTACAGGAAAAAAATCGTAAAAAATACACACACATGGAGGGTAAGCAATAAACTACTTAATAACCAAGAGATCACTGAAGAAATCAAAGAGGAAATCAAAAATTACCCAGAGACAAATGACAATGAAAACAAGATGCAGCAAAAGCAGTTCTAAGAGGGAAGTATATAGCAATACAACCCTACCTCAAGAAACAAGAAACATCCCAAATAGACAACCTAACTTTACACCTGAAGCAATTAGAGAAAGAAGAACAAAAAATCCCAAAGTTAGCAAAGGAAAGAAATCATAAAGATCAGATCAAAAATAAATGAAAAAGAAATGAAGGAAATGATAGCAAAGATCAATAAAAGTAAAAAAAGTTCTTTGAGAAGATAAACAAAAGTGATAAACCATTAACCAGACTCTTCAAGAAAAAACGGTGAAAGCACAAATTAATACAGTTAGAAATGAAAAAGGAGACGTAACAACAGACAGCTGCAGAAATACAAAGGATAATTAGAGATTACTACAAGCAACTCTATGCCAATAAAATGGACAACCTGGAAGAAATGGACAAATACTTAGAAAAGCACAACCTTCTGAGACTGAACCAGGAAGAAATAGAAAATATAAACAGACCAATCATAAGCACTGAAATTGAGACTGTGATTAAAAATCTTCCAACAAACAGAAGCCCAGGACTAGATGACTTCACAGGCGAATTCTATCAAACATTTAGAGAAGCACTAACACCTATCCTTCTCAAACTCTTCCAAAATATAGTGGAGGGAGGGACACTCTCAAACTCATTCTACGAGGCCACCATCACCCTGATACCAAAATCAGACAAAGATGTCACAAAGAAAGAAAACTACAGGCCAATATCACTGATGAACATAGATGCAAAAATCCTCAACAAAATACTAGCAAACAGACTCCAGCAGCACATTAAAAGGATCATACCCCATGGTCAAGTGGGGGTTGATCCCAGGAATGCAAGTATTTTCCAATATATGCAAATCAATCTATGTGATAAACCATATTAAAAAACTGAAGGAGAAAAACAATTGATCATCTCAATAAATGCAGAAAAAGCTTTTGATAAAATTCAACACACATTTATGATAAGAACCCTCCAGAAAGTAAGCATAGAGGGAACTTACCTCAACATAATAAAGGTCATATATGACAAACCCACAGCCAACATCATTCTCAATGGTGAAAAACTGAAAACATTTCATCTAAGATCAGGAACATGACAAAGTTGTCCACTCTCATCAGTATTAAACGTAATTTTGGAAATTTTAACCACAGCAATCAGAGAAGTAAGAGAAATAAAAGGAATCCAAATCAGAAAAAAAGTAAAGCTGTCACTGTTTGCAGATGACATGATACTATACATAGAGAATCCTAGAGAAGCTAGCAGAAAGCTACTAGAGCTAATCAATGAATTTGGTAAAGTAGCAGGATACAAAATTAATGCACAAAAATCTCTTGCATTCCTATATACTAATGATAAAAAATGTGAAATAGAAATTAAGGAAACACTCCCATTTACCATTCCAACCAAAAGAATAAAATATCTAGGAATAAACTTACTTACAAAAGACCTGTATGCAGGAAGCTATAAGACACTGATGAAAGAAATTAAAGATGATACCAACAGATGGAGAGATATATCATGCTCTTGGATTGGAAGAATCAATACTTTGAAAATGACTATACTACACAAAGCAATCTACAGATTCAATGCAATCGCTGTCAAACTACCAATGATATTTTTCATAGAAGTAGAACAAAAATTTTCAAAAATTTTATGGAAACACAAAAGGCTCTGAATAGCCAAAGCAATCTTGAGAAGAAAAACGGAGCTGGAGGAGTCAATCTCCCTGACCTCAGACTATACTACAAAGCTACAGTAATCAAGACAGTATGTTACTGGCACAAAAACAGAAATATAGATCAATGGAAAAGTTTAGAAAGCCCAGAGATAAACTCACACACATGTGGTCACCTTATCTTTGATAAAGGAGGCAGGAATATACAGTGGAGAAAGGACAGCCTCTTCAGTAGGTGGTGCTGGGAAAACAGGACAACTACATCTAAAAGAATGAAATTAGAACACTCCCTAACACCATACACAAAAATAAACTCCAAATGGATTAAAGACCTAAATGCAAGACTAGACACTATAAAACTCCTAGAGGAAAACATAGGCAGAATACTCTGTGACATATATCTCAGCAAAATCCTTTTTAACCCACCTCCTGGAGAAATGGAAATAAAAACACAAATAAACAAATGGTACCTAATGAAACTTAAAAGCTTTTGCACTACAAAGGAAACCATAAACAAGATGAAAAGGCAACCCTCAGAATGGAAGAAAATATCTGTAAATGAAACAACTGACAAAGGATTAATCTCCAAAATTTACAAGTAGCCCAAGCAGCTCAATATCAAAAACACAAACAACCCAATCCAAAAATGTGCAGAAGGCCTAAATAGACTTTTCTCCAAAGAACATATACAGATTTCCAGCAAGCACATGAAAGAATGCTCAGCATCACTAATCATTAGAGAAATGCAAATGAAAACTACAATGAGGTATCACTTCACACCAGTCATAATGGCCATCATCAAAAAAATCTACAAACAAATGCTGTAAAGGGTGTTGAGAAAAGGGAACTCTCTTGTACTGTTGGTGGGAATGTAAATTGATACAGCCAATAGGGAGAACTCTATGGAGGTTCCTTAGAAGACTAAAAATAGAACTACCATATGAACGAGCAGTCCCAATACTAGGCATAAACCCTGAGAAAACCATAATTCAGAAAGAGTCATGTACTACAATGTTCAATGCAGCACTATTTACAATAGCCAGGACAGGGAAACAACCTAAGTGTCCATTGACAGATTAATGGGTAAAGAAGAGGTGGCACATTTATACAATGGAATATTACCCAGCCATAAAAAGAAATGAAATTGAGTTATTTGTTGTGATGTGGATGGACATAGAGTCTGTCATACAGAGTGAAGTCAGAAAAAGAAAAACAAACACCATATACTAACACATATACATGAAATCTAAAAAAAATAAATGGTTTTAAAAGACAGGAATAAAGACAGAGACATAGAGAATGGACTTGAGGACACAGGGAGGGGAAAGGGTAAGCTGGGATGAAGTAAGAGAGTGGCATGGACTTATATATACTACCAAGTGGAAAATAGATACTAGTGGGAAGCATCCTCATAGCACAGGGAAATCCGCTCACTGCTTTGTGACCACCTAGAGGGGTGGGATAGGGATGGTGGGAGGGAGATGCAAGAGTGAGGAGATATGGGGATATAGACTAGGGACTATTAATAAATGGAAATAAAATTATGAATCTAATATTTCATTCAATCTTCATGAAACAACTAGCAGCACATTTTGATAATAGCTTGAGTTGGGATGTTATTAATTAAAACAAATAATTAACTTGTGTTTTAGTACTCCAAATAATCCATAAATAAATTTGTTAATTCCTCTTTCCTACTGTCTTTGAGATATATAGTGAAGGCAATTAGGACTGCTTATATGCTCTTCTAAATGAAAGCCCTAATGTACGAAGGTGGTAACCAACTATGATAGTGGTTTGATCACTGAAGTGTCTTGGAAACAGTCTCCTAGCAGCTAAGCTTTTAGTCACAACAAAATCTGCCAGAAGAAATGACCTGCCTGCACATTTATAGGTTTCAAAGGAAATTTCAGAGAACTACTTTAATTTTTATCCTACAAAATAGGACTAGTCAAATTAGATTAATTAAGTCTTGGCTGAATGATTTTGGCAGTAAATAAGTCAAAGTTTAAAAGTTGCTTTAAAGTGATGTTAGCTGATAAAATGCCTCAAAGGTTTTATACAAGAAGGGCAAGCTGCTGTTCAGTCATTCTGCAGTACAGAAACTGTTAAACATGAAGATGCCTCTAAGGTTTGAGAGAAACAAAATCAATGAAACAATGAAATGATCAGAGTCTCCTTACATGAAGGGGTCTTATGACCCACCTGAGTTGTGCATATAGATATAGATATCTCCTATATTATATATATATGTGTGTGTGTGTGTGTGTGTGTGTGCATATATATATATATATATATATATATATATATACATGCACATATATACATGTGTATATAATTAAAGGATTTAGTAAATTTTACACTAAATGCAACAGTAAAAACAAATGGTAGTTTTAATTGGGTTCTTTAAAATATTCACAAAGAAGTATCTATTGATGATAATCCTTGCATTTTCTAATTTCCTAAGATTTTTGACATAAAAATAAAACAAAAGCAGATGGAAATACCAGCAAAAACTGTAAAGAGTTTATTCAGAATCCTAGACATTTTCTGGGACTACATTTTTTTTTTCTTTGTAATAAAGTTCTCTAAATCAATGTAATCAAACTGTTCTTCAGCCATTTAAATCTTGAATTCTGCTTGGCCAAAGGTGCTCAAGAAACAGACATTTTTTACTGTTCTTCTCTACAGAACTCTTAGATTTCCTCATGGGACAATCCACTTTCACTTATATTTGGTATTTCTAGGTAGAGAAAATCTCTGGCTATCATTCTTCAGAATCCTTAACTTTTCAGCTAACTTTTTAATGTTTATAACTGCTTGAAATACTTTCAGTTCATTATTTTTTCAGGGAATTCCTTTTGATCTCAGGCTTCAATGCTTTCAAAAATAAAATAATCAAATTCTCATAAGTGTTTGCACTTTGGAAGAGCAGTGCCTAGAGTTAGATCTGTATTGGTAACTATTGTCTTCTAATTTTACACTAGACACTTAAACACTTTGCTCTGTGCTCCTGAGAGGTGAGCTCAAGGTCCTTCTGTTCTGCCATCTTGTCTCCCCATTGCTCTTTTTCAATTTAAAGGATTTATACTTGACCATCTGAAGGCCACTATAAGAACTTAAAATTAAATGATCCATGCACTTACAATTGGTATTTGTTTATGCTTTGTAAATGAGAATATTACCTACTATGTTTATCATAATAACAACCATGTTTTAACTTATTACTGTTGTAAGGGTTATTGGGGATAAAACACACAAAAAAAGTGCAATAAGTAAATCCAATCACAATTTAGCTTGGTTAATAAAAGAGGTCTGTAAAGATTGGGCTTCCCTGGTGGCGCAGTGGTTGAGAGTCCACCTGCCAATTCAGGGGACACTTGTTCGTGCCCCAGTCTGGGAGGATCCCCCATGCCGCTGAGCGGCTGGGACCGTGAGCCATGGCCGCTGAGCCTGTGCCTCCGGAGCCTGTGCTCTGCCACGGGATAGACCACAGCAGTGAGAGGCCTGTGGACCGCAAAAAAAAAAAAAAAAAAAAAAAAAAAGAGGTCTGTAAAGACTGCTAGTTATCTTTCTTCACTTATTGTGTGTATCAAATATTTGATTCTAATAGGCTCCACTGTCATCCATCCCCAGGTTTGCCTAGACATCTATATAGAGTTGTCATTGGAGAAGTTAACTCAAAATATTATGAATAAAAACGGGTAAACTTTACAAAAATAAACGGATGCACAAACTATACTAAAAATTATAAGAAGTTCCTCACTGTACCTATTTAAATTGACCAAAATTGATATGTACTAGGTTTGTAAGTCTCTACTTTTCCTTACTAAGGAAACAGTGAGAAATCCCAACCAGTTAGAATAAGAGAATATTTATGAAAATTACTCCACGTTTTATGTGAGAAAAAAATAGTTTCAAGACTAAATAAGCGTGTGGCATTCTTGGTAAAACATATATTGTAAATTATAATGCTTTCCACTGTATTTCCCTCAAAATGCAGATGTGAATTGTTGATCCCTAAGGAGTTATGATATGTGGTGTATCCCTGAGACCTGTCCAATCTTAGGGGAAAGGCATAAGTAATTCACTCTGAAATACGAAATTAGATGTGATTATAATAGTATGTATACATATATTTTATTTGTATATATTGTAAAAGGCCAATATCATATACTGAGGAAAGTATTTCTAGCTCTATTTTGGTAAGAGTGTTTTTCGTTTTTTTTTTTTTTTTTTTTTTTTTTTTTTTTTTTTTTTTTTTTTTTTTTTTTTTTAATTAATGAATAGCTGTTGAATTCTGTCCAGTGATTCTTTTTTACATCTATTGGAATTATTATATTATTTTTAATCTTTATTTCAATAGAAAAATAGATTATTTATAGGAAAATCTCTTGACAAAATTCAAAATAAATTCCTGGTTTCTTTTATATTTATCTTCTTGGGGGTTGCTGACCTTCTTGAATCTATGAGCTGATGTTCTCCCCAAAACTTGAGAAACATTCGACATTTTCTTTAAATATTTTTCTGCCCAAGGCTCCCTCTCCTTTCCTTCAGAGAGTTTGTTATACTGTTTAATACTGTCCACAGGTCACTGCAGCTCTGAATTGGTTATTCTTCTATTGTTTTCACTGTTCTTTGTTTTGAATAATTTCTATTAATCAGTCTTCACACTCATTAACAATTTCTTCCACTACCTCCAGGGATTTTTCATTTAAATTATTGAAATTTTCAGTTCAACTTTGGTGTATTTTCTTGTTTTCCCTTCTCTGCTGGATGCTCTATCTCCTTACTCATCATTTTCTGCTTTAAATAAAAGTAGCATTTTATTTTCTGTCTTAAGCATATTTAAAATAGCTTCTTTCACATCTTTGTCTGCTAAATCCAACATAGGTGTCTAATCTTCACTGATGTGCTTTAGGGGTTGGTTCCCAACCCAACACCCAGGTTAGTTAACAGGGATAATTCAGGTTGGTCCTCAGATGCCTGCCCATTCACAGAATGGTGAAATCACAGAGTTGACTCCTGCAGAAGAGGGCCCCTAATGGCCACCTCAGGAAGTCTGAAGCACCTTCGTCTGTACTCAGCCTATAATAGTGTTGCTTTTCCTGGGATCTGCTGGCAAATCTACCCCTATTGTACTGACAAGACATGACTCTTAAGGCAGTGGTGTCTTTTTTTATGGCATCAATTTGTAATAGTCTCTACCTAGAGTCATGAGAACCTATTACTGTAAAGTCCTCTATTTAGCTAGTGATCTTAGTTGGATTATGGAGCCAGTAGGGCACATTACAACTTTGCTTATGCAGTTAAACTTTAACTGTGAATCTTAAATACCTAAGGAAAAGACCTCTCATTTGGGAAGTACATAGTGTGCTGTAAGTTTCATCTTTGAAATAAAAAAATTAGTCATATACATTTTACCACCTCTTGGTGTCTGGGGTTTCTCTATGCATCAGTTTTAACCTGACTACTCAGACATTTGAAAAGGTGTTTGTAAGCCCAAAATGTTAGAAATAGATTCTTCTCAAACCTACAAATGATCTCTTTTACAGAATACTATCACCAAATAATTCCATTAACAACATTCACAGTCCCTACTGTTGAACTATATTTTACTTTTAATGAGTGGATCTACAAAATCTTTATAAGCCATTGAAAAATAATAAATTCAAGTACATATTTCTGTTACTATCCTTTCTTACTATAATATTTGTTGCTTAGGGAAAAAGAAAAGATTGTTCATAGTAGCCTCATGATTCTTCGTATTTCTGTGGCACCAGATGTAATGCCTCCCTTTCCATTTCTGATTTATTAGTTTTAATCGTCTATGTTCCTTAGTTAGCTTAGCTAAAGGCTTACCAATGTTGTTTATAAAAAAAATCCAGCTCTTATTTTTGTTGATCTTTTCTATTATCTTTTAACCTCTATTTATTTCTGCTCTGATTTTTGTTATTTCCTTCTTTCTGCTAACTTTGGGCTTAGTTTATTATTTTATTTCTAGTCCCTTGAGATGTAAAGGTGAGGTTGTTTATTTGAGAACTTTCTTTTTTTCTTAATGTATGTGTTTATCACTATAAACTTCCCTCTTAGAACTGCTTTTGCAGCATCCAATATGTTTTGTGTGTTGTGTTTCCATTTTTGTTATTTTCAAGTTTTTTTTTTTTAATTTCACTTTTGATTTCTTCTTTGACCCATTGGCTGTTTAGTATTTTGTTGTCTAATCTGCACATATTTGTGAATTTTCCAGTTTTCCTCCTGTCATTGATTTCTAATTTTATACCATTATAGTCTAAAACTGTATTGGATATGATTTTAATCTTCTTAAACTTGTTAAGAGTTGTTTGATGACATAACATATGATCTATGCTGGAGAATGTTCAATGTAATAAATTGAGAATAATTTTTAATTTTTATACAGATAGTAATGTATATGTTTTGTCTAAGAATGCAAACATTTTATGTAGTGTAGAAAACCATTGTAGCAAATTAGACTGATCATATTTACATAGATATAGGCATATAAACTCACACCTATATTATTATGGCAGTTAAGATGCTATGATGGCTTGGAGGGCAGAAGGTATTTTAGATTAGGAGGTCAGTGAAACCCTAACAAAGGAAGTCATATATGAAATAAAGTTTTTAAAATGTAAGAAAGCAATTAATAAGAAGAGTCTAGGGAAGAGATATTTATCAGAATATACAGTACAAAGGCATTGAGGATAGCAATAGCTTGTTGTGTTATAAGCTATCATGATTGAGGCACAAAAGTGGGGATGTTTTCAGGTGAGAATGCAAATAACAAGTGGCTAAAAGCTATGTATGTACTGCACCATTATTTTTCAAACCTTATAGTTGGATGAAAATAAGTAGCATTGCTGGCTTGTAGAGCACATTGTATCAGTAAATTTGTATACATATCTCCATATTTAAAAATAAATTTCATCCAAAATATTTCCATAGTTTATCCATTTTATGTTTATGGAATGATATCTAAGTAAATGAAAGTAACTGTTTCCAAAACTCAAAGCCTTTTAATTTTAGTATATTTTTAATGATTTAAAAAATTAACACAGCATTGTTCATTTCAGAGTATAATATTTTTTTCTTACTTTCCTTTGTGAATGAAAAATGTTGCTTGCCATATCAATAAACAAAGGATGTTGTAGCCATCAAGCCACGATAGCCACCCCTGACAGTGAGTGCTAAGGGAGCTCTGGATGGAGACAAATTGGCTGCCTGCTGCCAAGCCTTCAGCCACTACAGCCCCCCACAAAGGTGCACCCAGAGGGAACCCAGGATGAGAAAGCACAGGATAATGACCCTATGTAGCTAAGGTACATATCAAAGGAATGATTTCAATGAGCCCAGGCTCTTCCATCTTCCCACATATAGAAAGATGCTAAATTCATTAACTTGTGATGTCTGTTTTTCTTTAATTAATAGTATTTTTTCAATGTTCCGAATACCTGGTCTTTGTTGCAAAACTCCTATATATCCTGGCTTCTCCTTTGCCTCTTCAGAGCAGTCCTTCAGAGCTTTCTGAGAGGCTGCACCCCAGGCTTAAGTGCTCAGTTTTGTCTGCCAAATAAAACATAATTCTCAGCTTTTAGGTTTTGCATTTTGTTCATTCAACATCTTCACCAATTTTACTTTTGTCAAAAATTAAAAGTGTTCTTTTACTAGAAAAATATTGTATTTTTTGCTTTATATCAATTACAGTAGTTATTCTCAAATTACTGTAGTCTTAAAATTTTAAGAAGTAAAACAGTATACCAAAATATTATTCCTGAAAACAACATTATTCACTTAAAATATATGCTACTATAATAAGATACTTCAAACTCATGTTTTATGTACCAATTTTTTTAACCTGCTATACACTGAGTAAAAATTATGTAAATTATATTTCCTGTAAAGCTATATATCATAGAGAACACTCACTCTATAAAGATATACAGTATTTAAAACTTGTATTCATTTCCAATAACAAGCTCTTTATTATTTAATTTAAGAAAAATGAACTTTATTTGCATTTATAAATGGAAATGCAGCAATAGATAGAAGAAAAATTCTAGGTAATGTTAAGATCAAAGATATAGTCATGGTTGAATAAGATGGAAATTAGAAAAGACATGACACTGAAAGGACAGCATGCTGACTGGTTTATTTATATGAAAGGTACCATTTCTCAGGATGATGGCAGGCCTTGGAATGAATATAATGATGACAACCTCCAGCTGTTAAAATTTTCTATTCATCAAGAATAGTTACCAGAATTGAAAAGGCTGTATAGGAAGTAATATCAGTGGAAAGTTGCATCATTCTGATAAATAGTTTCCACTCAAAATAGCTAAAACTATTGGGTAAGTAATGAAAACAAAGTTATGTCTTATTAAGTAGAATTTCCCCTGAGAATTACAGTACTTGTGTGCTTAAAAAAATTTTATAATGTCTTAGGTTATAAATATAGTTTGAAGACCTCTAGAATTGATAGTACATCAAAGTGCTGAGCAGAATACTAGAGTAATCTGGAGGAAGACATCTTAATATTGAACCATAAATTATTTCCACAAATAATTTTCAAAGGAAAGTGATCTAAACTCAAAGTTAAAAAAAATGAAACAAAATAATCAAATACAGATATAAAAAATCTACCATGAGGAAGAAGTAGAACATAACATGGACATCTGAAACAGACTAGCAAAGATCAGAAATATAAACATTGATTATAAAACATATGTGTGGGCTTCCCTGGTAGCACAGTGGTTGGGAGTCCACCTGCCGATGCAGGGGACACGGGTTCGTGCCCCGGTCCGGGAAGATCCCGCATGCCACGGAGTGGCTGGGTCCGTGAGCCATGGCCGCTGAGCCTGCGCGTCTGGAGCCTGTGCTCTGCAATGGGAGGGGCCACAACAGTGGGAGGCCCGCGTACCACAAAAAAAACAAAAAACAAAAAACAATAAACAAAAAAAAATATATGTGCTTATTCTACTATAGTTGTAAAAAAAATTGATAGATCAGAAAATGTCTAAAAGAAATAGAACAATATAAAATTCCAACAGATTTAACAAATAATCAACGATCAACATATTGAAGATGTCCAAAGAATGTCAAGCAGGATGAATAAAAAAATACAGTATAGGATATAGTTCAGATACACCAAAGGATAAGTGCAAAAATAAATAATGAGGAAAGATCTCAAACACAAGGGAAAAGAAAGAGACAAATAAGATCAAAATAGTGTCAGATAAATTGAATGATCTCATTGAATCAACCAGGTAAGCAACAAGAATAAGATGAGCACAATAAAGTAAGCAACATGTTGAAAGAAATTAACTGGCAGCTTAAAGTTCTAAATCAGATAAAAGTCTTAAGACATTTAAAGACAAACCACAATAGAAAGTCTATCAGCAAATATTCAACAAAGCTAATTTTAAGGGTTAAGCTTCAAACAGAGGAAAAGAGTTCTAGTATGAGGGTCTGAGACTCAAGAAGGTTTTGGCTTGAACAAAGTAGCATATACAAGAAGAAGGAGCAAATGAAGTTCTAAATTACTAGAAGTTTTTGGAATGTGGATAAAGGTATCAATTTTAGATTATGATATGATATGATATAAAACATGATAAATTATATATGTTGTAAAGTCTGTATTAATCATTTAAAGAGAAGATAGAATGTATAACTTACAAAAAAAAAGGAAATAGCTGAAACGATTTTTAAAATAATGGAATCTAATCAACAAAACAAATAAACAAACATAATTTAACTGAAACATAGTCATACATACAGAAAAAAAAACAGGTTGTTGCCAGAGGGGAATGGGGATGAGTGAAAAGGTGAGGGAGATTAAGAGGTACAAATTTCCAGTAACAAAATAAATGAGTCATGAGGATAAAATGTACAATAGGGAAATATAGCCAATAATAATATAATATCCTTGTATGGTGACAGATGGTAACTAGACTTATTGTAGTGATCTTTTGTAATGTATAGAGATAACAAATCACTATGTTGCATGCCAGGAACTAACATTAGTGTTGTAGGTAAATTATTTTCAACAAATAAACAAACAGACAAACAGAAAAAGAAAAGAGATTAGATTTGTGCTTACCAGATGTGGGAGAGTGGGTGTAGTAGGAACGGGATGAAAATAGTCAAAATGTACAAACTTCTGGTTATAAGAGAAATAAGTACTAGGGATGTAATGTACAACATGGTACATATAAGTACCACTGCTTATGTTATATATAGAAGTTGTTAAGATAGTAAATCTTAAATGTTCTCAACAAAAGGAAAAAATATTTTTTTTCTTTTTTACAAATTTTGTATCTATATGAGATGATGGATGTTTACTAAATTATTGTGGTAATAATTTCATCATGTATACATGTCAAATCTTTATGCTGCTCACCTTTAACTTATACAGTACTATATGTCAATTATATATCAATAAAACTTGAAGAAAGAAAAGAAAAAAATTAAGAAAAAAGTTAAATACAGGAAAATGTAAAATTTAAAAATAAAAAGGCAGATAAAATACCCATGTAGACATAAACACATACACTATACTATATATTATTGTGCATTTAAATGCAAACAGTACTCACACACAATATATCATATATTTTAAAGTGTTCTAGATGAGGAATTTCCAGAACTATTAAAACAGTCATGCCAGACCTTGGTAAACATTGTGTATCTTCTGGAAAAAAAAAAAAAAGGAAAAAAAGAAAAATTAATATTATCAGAAAAAAGAAAAAGAATTTTCATCAATAAACAGCAGTTAATTTGAAATAAAATTAGAAAAAAGAGTAATCCTTGTAAGGAATAAAATATATTTCCATTGAAATTCCAAATTCAATAAAAATATCAAGAACAAAAATAAAATAAAAATATTTTAAAATCATAACTAAAAGAATACATTAGCAGAAGGCAGATATAAGGAAAATAATCTTATTTTGTTTGTAAAACATACTTTATATTTTCTCAAATTATTATCCCCAAGGCTTTAATTTATATTGGTTATAATTATTGATATTTATTGTCATAAATTAAAAACAAAAAACAAAATATTTGTAAAATTTGTGAAAATTAATAAATCTATTACATGTTAAGATGGATACTGTATTTTTATAAAAATATTAATGTATGTTGAAGCAAAAACAATTATTGAGAAAATTTGTATTGTTATACATTTTGTTAAATATGGTTGATGCCTGGCTTCATAGATAATGGCTGGAATCTCACATCTGCTTCTTCATTCAACGTCTTATATGTTGGGTTGGTTGAAGCAGATGAAAAAAATGTATTCTCACATAAGTAGTTGAGAAAAGTAAAGGTATTTTAACAGTATTTTCAGATAACTGTGGATATTCTTTTTTGACAAACAACAGAAGTTGACAAGTGATAGTTCCTTACAAGTTTACAAGTTGTTTAAAATGTAGAATCTGAGCTCATTAATGAAATTTTTATAATCAATTTTACTTTAATTCATTGCTGTGTCTTATACACTGGATTTTTTTACCCACACAAGATTTTGCCACATCAAAAACTGATCATTAGAAAATACTGGTTCATTGAATTGACATTTCAAATATTGACATATTCATTTTGTAATATAGTATATTATTCATATTGAAACATAGAATGTCAAATAAACATTTTTAAAAGATTACTATATTTGACTGTAAAACATTTAATAACAAAATAAAAATATACAACAAAAACATAAATATAAGGTGAAATGTTAATGTAACAACTTGATAAGCGAATTGAATGAAGTGATATGTTGAAAGAAATTAACTGACCACTTTATTATACACAGCAATTCTTGAGTCAATAAGAAGAAGAAATATGTGCAAAAGCTATATAAACACAACCAGTTCACAAAAGAAGAATTATAATCAGATCACAAATCTATGATGCCATATTCACCCCAATTAACAATGAAAAAATATACCAAGGAAACACTCTTTAACATCATTCAGAAAAAAAATAATAACAAATATTAAAATTGCCATGAAACAATTCAATTAAATGCAAAATTCAATATACTTATTATGGGATTTTTAACAAAATTGAGTAACATTTAATTTAAAAAGGAGGACAAAATTGTATGAAAACTAATTTTTACCTAAATTTAAGAATACCTAGTGGCAGAAGTCTATTTGTATTTGTTGGAATTGCACCTGCTTCTTATTTCTTCATCTTTTTATTTAATCTCACTTTCAAATTTTTCTGTGATAATCATTGTTATTTTAATCACAAGGCCAAGAATAGTGACTTTCTAGAGAAGGTTAACTTCTAATGTACTGTTTTAGAAGAATATGACATTATTAAATATTAAAGTCAAAAGGTGAGACCAAAATAGAAGAGTTTTTCTGTAATGTTTGAATTTTTACCAGTAATGTGTTCAGCAAATATTGTCTTCTGGTATTTCATATGCATTGCTGTACTTCTTCATACCATTCTTCAGTAACATGACAGCTATTAAATTTGATTAATCATTGATCATCTCTCCATAAAATATGAACAGGTGTAAATCCATGAGTTGGAACTATTAGCAGATCACTCATGCTTTGTAAAAGGAGAGACATTCTTTTCTGTTATTTTAGCTTATGGAATTTACATTTTGGCAGTCCTAAATATCCAAAGTAAAATCAATGCTTTTCTTTATGTCCTCATAGTCAATATATAAGTAAAGCAAAAATGATATATTTAAATTCCTGTTTTATTTATTATTTGTATCACCTAAACTAGCATATTTTTTGAAAGACCTTTTATAATAGTACTTTGGAAAATAAAAACCTTCTTAATTAAAGTTATTATAACATTATGAAGAGCAGAAATATATTTGGGAGAAATTTGATCTTACCATGGCAATAGACTGGTATTTATTCATTTATTTTTAAATTAATTTTTATTGTAGTATAATTGTTTTACAATGTTGTGTTAAATTCTACTCTACAGCAAAGTGAATCAGCTATATGTATACATATATCCCCTCTTTCCTGGATTTTCTTCCCATTTAAGTCACCACAGAATATTGAGTAGAGTTCCCTGTGCTATACTGCTATTTACCACTTTATTAATCTACTAATGCCTATCATGTATTGTCACTTAATCTCATCATGTCACATTCTCCTTTCAATACTTAGAAATAATTAAAAGAAACATTCATAATATAATTTCTCCCTATTCAGATGTAGCATTAATGAATTTGAGACCAAATAAAAATTGGTAATATAGATTAAATAGTTTGAAATTTATTGAATTACAACAAATTGGAAAAAAATGTCTCCATTTATAAATTGTTCTGCTTCTTCTCACCTTCAGAGTGGCTCTCGGTATGGAAAAAATAACTTCACATTTATTTCCCTGATTTTAATTGGATATTTTCAAAAAGTGACTGAGGCACTTGGGAAAATTTAAAGGTTGACTGCATATTGCATAGTATTTTTGTGTCAGTATTGGATTTTTCAAATGCCATTGTAGTTTTGTGGTTATATAGGAGAAATTTCTTTGTCTTAGGAAATGCCTGTTGATATATTTAAGGATGAAGTGTCTTAGTCATCTTGATGCCTGAAATTTGCTTTTTTATTCAGGAAAAAATGTTTCATTAAAATTGCAAAATTGAAAAGAAAAAAGAAAAAATATTAATGGGTAAAGAGAAGGATAGAAACTTCCAACTGTAAATGTTTTAAGGGATATATAGGGTACATTTCTTATAAGGCATGTCATATTTTAACTGATTTAGGATATTACCAATTCCACAATAAGTTTTTAACACAGGCATTTATTTAAAAGTTTATTATAATCTACTATTTTTATCACCAGTAGATTCTCTAAAAATCAGACATTCTTTAAATGTGATCCATGAATTAGCATCATCATGATCCACTAGGGCCTTGTCAGAAATGTAAATTCTTAAGAACCAACCTTATATCTACTGAATAAAAAATTCTGGGAGTGGGGCCTAGCATCTGTGTTTTAATAGACCACTCATATGATTCTAATGCACATTAAATTTTGTGTACTATTGTTAGTATATTCATTCAAGTAACCATTCATTCATATATATACATATAGTTTTTTCATTTAGCAAATATTGATAGACATTTTATTATTTTTAAAGCAAATGTTAAATAAACAGATGGATAAGATGAGGACCCTTAATTTGATGATTTCTCAGAGATAGGAGAATTCACCTAAAATATCCCAACAATTACATATGCTAGGTGCAAAGAAGTTTCATGTGGACATGGGAGAGGTCCATTTTAGGATATTAGGGTAATGCTCTCAAAGCCCATGACTACTGAGTTGACTCATGGAAAACGTGTGACAGCTATGTACGATGGATTTCTCCTGCCATAGTTAGCTCTGTGAGTAGAGGCACATATTAGAAAGGAATTTGGACTTAACAATATTAAGATCTTAACCCAACTAAAGAGAGTGACACAATTTTGAAAGTAGGCATAATGATAACTTTCAGTTGGGCAAGATGGAGGAAAGTAAGATGGTATGGGGAAAGGGAGGGTGGCAGGCAATATAGATTACCAGTTAAATCAATTGATTGAGAGTCCTAAAGAATTAAAAGATTGTTAAAAATGAAGTATCATTGGTGATACGCAGCCAAAATAGGTACTCATGGCTAACATATGGAACAATTTAATTTGAGATATTGGAGTTACTGAAGGTCTGGTTAATGAAATGACTAGGATATAGCCATGGAGGTAATGGAATTAGGAAAGATATCAATATCAAAAGAGAAGCACAGCTCTAGTGACTGAGAGTCCAGGTTGCTGGTTACCTATAACATTGAGAGGAATAAATTTGGGATAGTAACCTTGACTCAGAATTTGTATATGACCTCTAGGCTGAAAACTGTAAAATGCTGATGAAAAAATCAAAGAATGTATAAATATACATTATGTTTCTTTCTCTGTCTTACTTATTTCATTAAGCATAATACCCTCCAAGTCCATCCATGTGTTGCAAATGGAAAATTTTTATTATTTTTTATGGCTGAGTAGTATTCCACTGCATATATCTACCACATCTTCATTCATCTGTTGATGGGCACTTAGGTTGCTAATATACCTTGGCTATTGTAAATAATGCTACTATGAATATTGGGGTACATGCATTTTTTTGTATTAGTGTTTTTGTTTTCTTCGGGTATACACCCAGGAATGGAATTGCTGGGTCATATGGTAGTTCTATTTTCAGTTTCTTGAGGAAGCTCCATGTTATTTTCCACAGTGGTTTCACCAATTTACATTCCCTCCTACAGTGTACAGGGTTCCCTTTTCTTCACATCTTTGCAACATTTGTTATTTGTAGTCTTTTTGATTATAACCGTTCTGACAATTGTGAGATGATACCTCTTTGTGGTTTTGATTTGCATTTCTCTGATGATCAGTTATGTTGAGCAACTTTTCATGTGACTGTTGGGCCCCTGTATGTCTTCTCTGGAAAAATGTCTATTCAGATTCTCTGCCCATTTTTTAATCGGGTTGTTTGTTTTTCTGGTACTGAGTTATATATCACATATCACTTATATGTGGAATCTAAAAAATAAAACAAACTAGTGAATATAACAACAAAGAAGCAAACTCATGGATATAGGAAACAAACTAGCAGTTACCAGTGGAGAGAGGAAAGTGGGGAAGGACAAGATAGGGATAGACGAATAAGAGGTACAAACTATTATGTGTAAAATGAATAAGCTACAAGGATATGTTGTACAGCTAGGGAATGTAGCCAATCTTTTAAAATAACTATAAATGGAGTATAATGTATAAAAATTGTGAATCACTATGTTGTACAACTGAAGCATATATTATAAATCAACTATAACTCACTAAAATTATATATATAAGGTAAGAAACATTACCAGGTTCACACAGTTGGTAAGAAAAAGGGAGCTGGGATTAAATTCTCATCTATTGGTTTTGACATCATCTTGTTTGTTTATTGGTTCACATACTATTGTCTGTTATACCCACCAGAATACAAGTCTCATGGGGACAAGGGGCCTTGATTTCTGCAATTAAGTACTTGAATAAGTAGATGAATGCAACAGCTCTCCTGTATGTGGCAGAGCTCAAAGAGTGAAAGAACTGTTACCTGGTCTGGGGACCCTAACTGAATTCATTTTAATTCTAAACAATTCCATGTACAAAAAAGCCCAGGCATACTGTCCTGGGTTTGGCTCCTCATCAAATGTCTATGTTTGCTCAAACTGAGAATTCAGGGATGTATATTGGGGCAGCAATCTTTGAATCATTTCGGATGACACATACAGGGCTGGCAGATTTTGGATCTGAAGATGTCTGGAAAGTTCAGCGGCTTACTATGATATTTTTGCTCATTTTGTAAACCCTAGAAAAAATAAATGTTCAAAGATACAACCACCAAAAAAGAATATCTAAACAAAAGGGGAGATTCATATTTCGTTAGATATATACCTATTTCATTTTGGGGGTGATATTGTAAATGACACTCATATTTTGATTTCAAATTATTCATTGCAAGCATGCAGAAAAAATATTTTTCTACATTGGCTTTGAATTCTGCAACCTTGTTGAACTGACTTATTGCTTTGTAGTTTTCTGTAGATTCTTTGGAATATTCTTTGTAGATAACAATATCATAGATGAATGCAGGTAGGTTAATTTTTTTCTTTTCTAATAAATATGTATATATTTATTCATATTTTGCCTTCTTTTATTAGATAGGCCCTCCAGTATATTGTTAAATATGAGTGCTGATTTTCGATAATCTTGATATTCAGTTGTTCAATGTTAAGTATAATATTAGCTCTAGGTTTATTGTAGATGACTATTATCAGATTAAGGACATTTCCTTCTATTGCCATTTGTTCAGTTTTAATTTTTTTTTTTTTTATTGAGAAATAGATACTGAAGCTTGGCAAATACTGAATCTGTATCCACTGAGTTAATCCTATGGTTCCTGTTTAACTCATTGGTCTTCAAATGCTGATTCAACCTTGCATTCATATGATAAACTCCACTTGTTCATGATTATTTTTATTTTTATATTTTTACTGGATTCAGTTTATTAAAATTTTACTCATAAATTCTACATCCAGTTTTTCCTGAGTGATACTGATCTGCAATTAATGTTAATATATTTTTCTGGCTTTAGCTGAGGGAACACTGTTTTTTGAAAATGAGTTGCAAATTGTTTCCTTTTTTCTTATTTATGAAAAGTTTGTATAGACACGGTATTTGTTCATCAAATGTTTGGTACAATTTGCTAGTAAAGCCATCTGACCCTAAAGTTTTCTTTGTTAAAACTATAAATTTGTATCTTAACAGGTATAGTATAAGTCAAGTTATCTACTTCTTACTGAGTAAACTTTGCTAGTTTATGTCTTTAAGAAACTATGTTATCAAAGTTGTCAAATTCATCCTTTAGTGTCTAGGTTTTGAGGTCATGTTAACTCTACACTTTGTCATTGCTAACTTATTTATTCTCTTTCATCTTTGTCAGTGTGGCCAGACTATCAATTTTACTGATGTGTTTGATGACTTTCAGCTTTTGGTTCCATTGAGTTTCTCTATTGTCCTTGTTATGTTCATTCTTTTCTGCTTTCAGATTTCCTTTTTCCTTCTTCCTGTTTGCTCTGGGTTAAATTTGCTCTTCCTTTTCTAGTTTCTTAAAGATGATTTGAGATGATCTCTTCTAATATAAATGCTTAATGCCATAAATTTTCTTCTATTAAACATTTAACAGGATTCCACAAATTTTGCTATTTTTCATTCATTTCAATTTTTTTTCTAATTTTAATTTTGACTTCCTCTTTGACCCATGGGTTATTTAGAGGTATGGTCTCTAATTTCCAAATATTAGTAGATATTTCATGCATCATCCTATATTGGTATTTTCTGCAATTTCATTATAGTAAGAGAATATACTTTGTGTGATTTATATTTTTAAAAATATAGGTTAAAGTATTTATTATGACACAATGTGATCTTTCTTGGAGAAAGTTTATGTGTGCTTGAAAATATTGTATATTCTGCCATTGTTTGGAGAGTAATCTACAATTTTCAGTTAAGTCCACCTGCTGTTGCTGTTATACAAGTCTCTCTATCCTGGCTGACCTTCCATCTTTTTCACAAGTCATTCACACAAGAGTGTTGGAGTCTTACAAGTACAACTGTGGATTTGTCTATTTCTCCTTTAATTTCTATTAGTTTTTGCACCATATATTTTGAAATTCTGTATACGGTGCATGTGCATTTACTGAGGTTGTGTCTTCTTGTTGAATTGATCTATTTTTTTTTTATTGTGTCTTTCTTCCTAAGGATGTTCCTTTGTTTAAATATTAAAAAGTCTATTTTGTGTTATATTATTATCACCAGTAAAGCATTATTTTGATCAAATTTTTCATGAAATATACTTTTTATCTTCTCATTTGTATCTTTCATTTTTTTTTTTATAAAATGGATTCTAATAGACAACACATTGTTGGGTCTTTGTTTTTTTATCCAGTTTTACAATCTCTGTTTTTAATTGGTATGCTTATGCTATTCATATTTACTCTAATATTTATATGGTTGGATTTAGGTACTCTATTTTATTATCTTCCCATGTATTTCCTTTGATTTTTTCCCCTTTATTTTACTTTCCCTGACTTCTTTTTTAATGTTCTATTTGAATCTTTGTGCTATTCTATTTTTATAACTTTTGAATTTTTGTCCATATCTATATTTGGGTGTGTATGTTTATCATCTTATCATCTTCCTTCCTTCTTTCCTTCCTCCCTCCCTCCCTCCCTCCCTCTCTCTCTCTCCCTCTTGCTCTCTTTCTTTTCTTTCTTCTTTCTTTCCTATACCTCTAGTGATATCAATATACATATCAGAACTTTTACAATCTAGTTGGTGTTAATATTTATAACTTCAAGCAAAATGTGGACACTTTTCAAACATATAGGTCCCTTTACTTAATATAACAATTTTTATAAATTTTGCTTTAAATGGTCATATATATTTTAAATAACTTGAGAGTACAAAAACAGTCTTTTGAATTTACTCAGATATTTACTTTTTTTTTTTTTTTTGCTTTTCCTATTTTTTTCATTCTTGTAGTTTCAAGTGACCCTTTGATATTATATCCCTTCAGAATGTAGAATTGTTTTAAAATTTTTCTTATGCATTTATGCTGGAAATACATTTTCTTAGTTTTTCTTCATCAAGAATGTCATTAATTTGCTTTCCTTTCTGGTACATAATTATGCATATAGAATTCTGTGTTGATGGTTTTTACTTCCAGAACTTTAAAGATGTTCCTCTGTCTTCTGGCTTTCATGATTCTGATGGGAAATCCACAAACATTCCAATTTTTGATACCAATAGGCAACATGTCACTTTTTCTAGCTTTTTCCAAAGTGTATATAAATATATACACAAATATATATATACATGTATATAATGCAATATATATGCATGTATATACACATTATACGTGCATGTGTGTGTGTGTAAAAATATATATGCCTACTTTGGAATTCACTGATTTTATTGCATCTACAAATATATAAATGTATGTTTTTCACTAATCTTGTGTAGTTTTCAGCCATTATATTTTAATGTTTTCTACCCCATTTTTTTCTCCATGACCTCTGTAACTCTAATGACTTTAGTGTTATCCTTTTGATATTATCCCAGCAGGCCCTTAGTCTAAGTTTCTGACACTTTTTTCTCCATTCATTTGGTTAGATCATTTCTAATGATCTGTCATCCAGTTTACTAACTTTTTCCTCTCAAAATTTCCATCCTGCTCTTGAGTCCATCTACTTATTTTTTGGACGATACTGTACTGTCATGTCTTTAATTGCCTCTGGGTTATTTTTGTAATTTATATCTTCCATTAATTTCTGGTGTTTTCTGTTTTATCTTAAAACATAATTTAGTGAATCCTTTAAAGTCTTTGATAATTCTGACCTCTGAGTTCTCATGACTGGGAGCTCTTGTCTCTTTTGAGAATTGCTCATGTTTTCCTGATTCCCAAAGGTATACTGTATAAACATTGATTTTTGTTAAAATCTTTTAGAGATTGTTGCCCTTGTTTTGTTTTGTTTTGCTTTGTCTTGTAGGTTTTGACCACATGTCCTGTCTCATTTACTATGGATAGTGGTTCAAATGTCAGTATCACTCTTTAAGACTTTGTTATGCTGCTTTTAATTTGCTCCATGAATGTGTCACACAGGTATTAGTCTGGAAGTTATTTTATATTATATTTCCATCTTCAAAGCTTTTGCTATCCAGTTTTGAATTGGTATGTGAATGTGCAGCTCAGAAGTGAGACAGGAATTTGTACAGTTTCAGAGATAGAATTGTGAAATTTTTTTCTCCATTTCTCTTCTATCCAAAGTGCTTCCTGTTTTATCCTGCTGACAGGGAGCCCTTTTCCAGGTTACTCTAGCCAGAAAATAAATAGGGTTTCTCTTCAAGTCTTAACAACTACTACATGGCTGCCTGCACTTCTGCAACGAGGGTTCACCTCTAATGAAAATATCAGAAAAAAGCAAGGGAAAAAGAGAGTAATTTTTCCCTCTCCCCCAACAGGTCTTCAAGTTTTAACTTTCCTTTGCAATCCACCCTTTCTGAGTATTTTCAGAATCCTCAGGTAGTTACTTTTTGCATTTTGTCCAATGATTTTTAGATGTTTTCAGCAAGAAAACCAGGTTAGACTGGGAGATTGACTGGGATTTTAGAGGGACAAAAAAAATGACTTTTTTAAAGCTATATTTTATATTAAAAATAAGTTTTTATATTTTGGTAATCCTTATAAATTATACTTGAAATCTTGCTTTTTGATGGGGTTAATTTCAACACATAGGCTATGCTCAATATCCATTCAATTTTCCTTAAAATCATATACATCATTAATATCCTCAGAGTCTAACTTGCACTTTTTTTTTTTTTTTGAAATCCCAGTGGTGTTTTTGTTTTGAAGAATTTTATTATTTTAAAGCTTCCTAAACTCTCAGCAACATTTATCATCATGGATTATCCTGCTGTTCTTAAAACATTTTCTCATGTGTCTGAAAAATTTCCTTATGATTCTACCCTTGCTTCTATAAATTGCCACCTCTCACCCAAAACTAGATAGTTATAGTCCTCTATAATCAGAAAAAATAGATGAGATTTTCTGTGCCATCTTGTAGAATGTGTGGTTTAAAGCTTGTTACATACTGAATATGGAAACAGTTCATTATTTTATCTCTTTTCTGTGTTAAATAGGCATGCTAGCCTTAATGCTTCTCTGTATTCTATCAGTTTGGATATTTTAATACTTTGCTCGTTATAAAATTGTTGGTCAATATTTTCTTTGAGGAGTAGCAATGAGTACTAAGTACAATATATTTAAAACACTGGACAATAGACTTACTTCCCTTTTTGTTATTCAATATATTTTAATGGAAGATATATATATATATATATATATATATATATATATATTTATTTATTTATTTATTTTTTTTGCGGTACGCGGACCTCTCATTGCTGTGGCCTCTCCCGTTGCGGAGCACAGGCTCCGGACGTACAGGCTCAGCGGCCATGGCTCACGGGCCCAGCTGCTCCACGGCATGAGGGATCTTCCTGGACCGGGGCACGAACCCGCGTCCCCTGCATCGGCAGGCGGACTCTCAACCACTGCGCCACCAGGGAAGCCTGGAAGATATATTTTAAAAGCCAAATAGGTGTCACATATTGATCTTGTAGTCAGTTAAGACTTCTTGGTCCTAATTTATTTTTCTTAACTTGTAAAACTCCCCTCACCCATTCTGTACTGATTAGATTAATTTTTTTTTTTTTTAAGTACACGGGCCTATCACTGCTGTGGCCTCTCCCATTGCAGAGCACAGGCTCCGGACATGCAGGCTCAGCGGCCATGGCTCACAGGCCCAGCCACTCCGCGGCTTGAGGGATCCTCCCAGACCGGGGCATGAACCCACGTCCCCTGCATCGGCAGGAGGACTCCCAACCACTGCGCCACCAGGGAAGCCCTATATTAATTTTTATTCAAAGCTTAGATGAAAGATAACTTTCTCAGGGAAGTCTTCTACTGCAACCCTACTCAGGACTAATCACTAAGAAACCCCCACAGTTGCCTTGGCTTCTCCTTTTTAACCCTTCTCACGTGTACTACCTATTTATGCAATTATTTAATCCAAACTCCCTACTGTAATATCTGTCCCCTGCATGAAGCAACTCTGAATGTATCATTAATCTTTTTATCT
>RJWK010012357.1:17762-40761 GCA_004363435.1 Platanista minor
ACTGCTCTTCCACAAAAATAAAAGCCCATATTGGCTCTGCTGAGGTTGTTGGAGGCCTGGTCTTGACAGGGGCCAGGAGTCGGGTCAAGAATCCATTCGCACTGACTTGCTCCATGATCAGAGCCCATTCTATCCCAACAGAGTCTCCCAGAGTACCCCTCCCCTTGCTCCCTGCCCCAGCACTGAATTTAACCCACTTTCTCATTTGGACATATTTTCCAGCACCAGTTTTATTTCCCATTTGTTGCTTTCTTTATTTCTGCCAGGGATAATATATGTTATGCTGCTTTTTTGCCGTTTCTGCTGTTGGTTGCTTTTGTTGACAAGGAAGTCCTTTCCTTTTTAGTAATCTCTTATTTTATTTTTTCATTTTTTAAAGATTACATTTTACCTTTTTTTTTTTTTTTTTTTTTTTTTTTTTTTTTTTTTTTTTTTTTATTTTTTTTTTTTTTTTTTTTTTTTTTTTTTTTTTTTGTCTTAACTTGGTAGACTGTTATTTGCCAGGAGAGGAAAGAGAATGGAGACACTGGAATTCCTGTAATGACCAGGTCAGGTTTTTTAAAGTTTATTATTTGTTTTTAAATTTTTTTAAATTATTTTTTTGGCTGCACTGGGTCTTCGTTGCTGCGCGTGGGCTTTCTCTAGTTGCGGCGAGCGGGGGCTCCTCTTCATTGCGGTGCGTGGACTTCTCCTTGAGGTGGCTTCTCTTGTTGTGGAGCACAGGCTCTAGGCACACAGCCTTCAGTAGTTGTGGTGCTTAGGCTCAGTAGTTGTGGCTCGCGGGCTCGAGAGTGCAGGCTCAGTAGTTGTGGCGCACGAGCTTAGTTGCTCTGCGGCATGTGGGATCTTCCCGGACCGGGGCCCGAACCCGTGTCCCCTGCATTGGTAGGTGGATTCTTAACCACTGCGCCACCAGGGAAGTTCCTTATCTAATACATGCATGTTTGCTGAAAGGTTGACGGCAGATTGCTGGCCTCAGTAGGTTGCCCATTAGATGTTAGATGGCTGCATAGCCCAGTTAATTTTCATTAACTCCATTTTCAAGGGGCAGAGGTTTTCATCTAACAGCCTAAGATGTTCCATTTCTAATAGTCTTTTTGCGTAATTTACTGCATGCCAGGTGCTATGCTAGTTAGTGCTTTACATGAATCATGTAACTTAATCCTCACGACATTCCTCTGATATAGGTTTGATTATTAATATTCTATTTTAAATGTTAAGGAAATCAGAGGATTTAAGGATCATTCCCCAGGTCATACAGGAAGTTTGACTCCTGGATCTAGGATGACTGGTTGTATGTAGGAGCAGATGTAAGGAGTAATTAGACTGAGTCATGGAAACAGTGATTTGAAACAGATGTATCTCTGGCCCAGGTCTTATACTTTTATGTGTAGGCCCTCAGAGAACACACAGGTAGTTGTGGGATTGATGGCACGTTGAATAGTTTTGTTTATGGATTGTGTCTAAGGAGATAGTAAAGGTTCTCACCTTGTGATTCACAAAAAAAAACATGCTAGAAAACTGAATTATTGGCAACAGGGTATGGTGTTGTTTTGCAGTGAGGCTAGGACTTTGAGCACTGTATTACCCAGAAGCCAGAGATGGGGTTCCGATGAGCTATCTGCAAACTCTTACCTGTTCCCTCTGGTGAGAGTTTTCGAAGCCCTTCTCAGCTGATGTGTTCAACTTACTGACCCTGCCCTGCCCAGTTTCTGAGTTTCTGATCAATACTGCAAGCCAGCAAGCAAGCAAGCAAGCAAGCAAGCAAGCAAACAAACAGAAAAACTTGCTGTGTATGTGGTATGCCCTATTCACATGCCCAGTGATCTCAGCTGCCTCTTCCCCTCACCAGGTGTACTTACTGCAGACCTTATGAATCCTGATTAATTCCCTAGCTCTTCTGCTAGGACTTGCATTCCCTAAATTGCACCTCGTTTTGTGACCCTTACAAGTGTTAACCCCTTTCCCTTGGGAGCTGAAACCTGTCGCTCAACCCCAATTTCTTTTGGAATCTTTTCTTCAAACTGCCTGGAACCGTGATTCCTGGTGCTGTGTGCTTGGCTTTGGGTGTTGCCATTGTCTGGAGATTTCCTGTTGTCGTGGCCCGTCCCGTAGACCTCATCTCCCACCCTTGCTAAGATGGCAACTCCAGCCCAAATCAAAATGAAGTTTGAAAATTTATTGGAATAGTGAGTACCCTCCTACTTTACAACCACAGTCTATGGGCTAAGCCACATAGCCACGTCATTTCCTTTGTCCCCAAACTTATTCCGTTGCAGCCTTCTCTGCTTTCTCACTGGCCAGTTTTCCCGAAATGGATATTGCTGTTTGAACTCATTCACTCACTCCCTTAGCCCTGTGCTATGAACAACTTACCCGAAAGACAAGAAGGCCCCCCTGCATCAACAACAACGTAAGGCTGTATGACACAAAGCAATTTTTCTCCTAAAGCTCAACTGCCTGTTTGCTGTTTGCAAAAGCAAAAAGGGTAGAGAAATAACCGAGCTTTCTCCACGTCCTCTGACTTTCAAGCAGCACGTTAATATGGCTAGTTAGTGCTTTCCAGTTTATGCCATCAACATTGTAAATTCAGTAGCTTAAGTCTCACAGTGATTTTGGTATAAGCCTTTAATCTTAGTAATGATTCCTTGATCAGCTGTGTCCCTTCCAATTCAGAGGTCATTAGAGTTCCCTGTTGAGAACTCCCCAGCTGTTCCAGTTCAGTTTATGTATATTTATTTACAGGGCTTTTGAAGCACATCTGGGTATGCAGGATATCAGCTCCTTTTAGAAGCTGGTGTTCCAGATCATTTCCTGAAAGTGCGGCAGAGCTGGGAGAAAACCAAACCCAAGGTACAGTGTGTCTGTGGTGCTTGAGATGCGACTGACATCCTGCTTTAACTACCCCAGGGTTAATGGCAGGCCTGCCAGAGCCTCTCTGTTGCTTTCAAAAAGGCCAATTTGAAACGAAAAGCCATTTTCCAGGTAGGATGTCATTTTGTCGGCAAAGGCAGGACATTTAGATAAGGAAATCAAAATGTTCCACCGAATGGTGAAAAAGTTCAGTCAGACTGTTCATTGGGTCTCATTCTGAGCCCAGAACAAAATGTACTTGCTTGAAACATCAGGCTAAAAGGGTTTGCATCTAGAGACATGAGTAAAAAGACCTCAGAGTGATCAGTTTCACGTCATAGCTGATCAGCGCGGGAAAATACACATTTCAGAAGACTTTGTGAAAAACTTGTGGCATCAGGTGGCACCGGAGTGGATTTTAAGGATTAATAGGTATCTCTTAGGGACTTAAAAGTAGATAGCCACAAACTTCTAGAGGTGACAAGGACATTATAGATCACCTGGGTCGACCTCCTAAATTTCCAGATGATGGAAATGAGAGGATTCAAGAGGGAAATTGCTTGCTGACACTCACACAGCAAGTTAGCGGCAGAGTGAAGATGAAATTCCGGGCGGTGATTAGAGTACCGGGACACCCCTCCCTCATTTTAAAACTATAGATAGATTGACGGTAAATTTCATATTGCTACCCCAAATAAGGGAGGCAGTAGAGTAGTCGAAAGAGCAAAGCGTTGACGTTCGACAGGCATGGGTTTAGGAGCTCTGCTCTACTGCTAAGTAGTTGTGTGAACTTGGTTAAATTACTTAATCTCTGTGAGACTCAGTTTCTGCATTTGTGAAATAAGGATACCTACCTCAAAAAGTACTTCTGGGATGAAATGTGATAATGCATGTAAACTGCCCGGTGTGATGCCTAGGCAGTGACCACCAAATGACAGCTGTTGCCATTGTTATTTCTAAAGGAGGCCTCGGAAATAGCAGGCTCCCTTGTGCTCGAAGGTTTTCTGTTTGTTTGTTTTTTTGTTTTTTGTTTCTAATGTTGGACTGGGAGTCAGAAGCAGGCAAAAAATCTTCAAGCCTCTGTCGGTTGAGGCTAGAGCCCAAATGATAATAAAACTTCTCTGTGATTATATTGTGTCGCCAGGAAGAAATATAATTTGATTTACAAAAATTCAATTTAGGGAGCTCTTCTGGAACCTACTTGCATAAAGCAAGGCACATCTGTGCAGCAGTAACAACACACAGAAGCACTTCTGTTGAAAAAGTGTCTTCTAGTAAAGTCGAAAGAATGTACACAGTCTTAGCCTCCAGCTGGGAAGGAAATTTAAGAATATTTCCTGAACAAAGGCTACTAAGCATGAGGTGTGTCATGTCTGATCATTAGGTAGTTCGGCTGGAAAAAAATAACATACACCAAGACAGCAAGCACCGTCAGATACTCTGTGCAGTGCTTGCAGAATTGGGGTCCTTTTATTTACTTTTTCAGATTCTCCCTCAAATTTCCTTCAGTTATCCGCAGAATGACCTCAGGGACGCCCAGCTGGATTTTATCTCTTTTTCCATTAGCTCTCCCATTCTGCCACCAGCTTTTCTTTACCTTAGTGATCAATAGTGAGATCTCTTTCTATGAAAAATAACAAAGCCCTCAGCATTGCCATTCTTTTAGTGACTGTGGCTGGCTCAGCCTCAGGCCAGGAAGTCAGCCTTGTGGCTATTGATTTGATTAAGCTTTGTGAAGGAGACGGGGAGAAAAGCTTCTTGTGTTGCTGTTAGATGAGCTGGTTCCCATGACTAATCTGGAGCCTGAATACAAAGCTGAATAATTGATACAGAAGCGAGAAATTGAGATACTTATGGGGAAAAAAAAAGATCAGGTTCATGTGTTGTGTCCAGTGGATCCTCTGATGGTAACTAGATTCATTAAGGTTTGACGTACGAAGTACGCCATGCTTAATTTTCTTTGGAAATAAAAGTAAAACCAGGTACTTTTTTTTGCCTGTCCTCTTAAGACCGCTGGTCTAGCCAGTAGAGAACGCGGGTAGAGAGACCATTGTGTGCTGTTTGGATCACTAGGGTGCTTGAGCGAGAGGAGTTGTGTTCCCTTGAGCTGCTTACGGTTCTCAAGTCTGCTCCCCATCCGCCTCCAATAACTCCCCTCCCCCAAGGAGATACTGTCACAGAAGCATGTCCACAAAGAGGCATGTCCAGCTGGGGGCGGGGGCGGGGGCGGGGCGGAAAGCAAATGCCATGACCAAGTGCCAAGGAGATTCGGGCAAAAACAATCTCTGCAGGTTTCATGGAACTGGTTTATGTGCAGCCTAGTTCTCAGAGAAGGAAGAGAAAAGTCCTATCATCCCTCTGGGCCTCCAGCTCACCGTCTGTACCTGAGGGGAATGTAG
Source organism: Platanista minor (assembly GCA_004363435.1). Taxonomy (NCBI): domain Eukaryota; kingdom Metazoa; phylum Chordata; class Mammalia; order Artiodactyla; family Platanistidae; genus Platanista; species Platanista minor. The sequence goes on from RJWK010012357.1 coordinate 23,015, forward strand.
TGATTCTGAGGTTTTTGACTAGTTCTAACATGATACGCATCCTGTTCTAATAACTACCTTTCACTGCATGATTTTTCTGTGCTAGGAAGTAGGCTGAGGGCTTTGCACACCTAATCTCATTTAATTCTTAAACAACCCGAAGAAGGAGCCAGTATAGCCATCCCTGTTTTAAAAATGAGGAAGCCGCAACCCAGAGAAGCAATTTACCTAAGAGCACATAGCTAGTAGACGGACGGCACGGTTGAGATTGGGCTCCGTCCTCCCCGACTTTAAGTTCCTGGCTTCATCACGTTCTCAGCCTAGTGCACGTTAACTGGCAAAGCCATTAGATGCTCTCCTCATTTCTGGCTCGTGAGTCCTCACTGAATATCAAATGACACTGTGACAGACACGAGCCATCCTGAGCTTTGGCTTCATTCATCTGGATTTGCTTTCCTCCAAGAAAGCTCTCATCCAGTAACTCATTAATGGCTGTTATCTGAGATTCTGGGTTACTTGATTAGAACTTCTGAGCTCACAGAGAACAGAGTCCCATTACAAAGGAACTTGGAGCACAGATACTTCAGTTACGAGATGAGGGGGTCAGGCTTGGGTGGGAATCTGTAGTGGAATGCCCTGTGCAATTAGGACAAAGTTGAAGTTTGAAGACATTGGGAAGGAGCATAAATCAGCTTACCGTAACTGCTAGAACCCAGAATTCCCGCATCTCATTGGCATTACACCTTCAAAGTATATGTCTGTTACATGCCAGTGACCAGTGCAGGACCGCAGTAGAGCTCTGCTCCACTCACTCATCAGGGTCTCAGCCTCTTTCCATCTAGCGGCTCTTCCATCTTGTAGGGCCTGGGTATCTTCCGGCATCTAAAGGGGGGGACACAGAAGGCACATCCACTTTTCAGCTCTTTGGCCCAGAGGTGACCAAAATCACTTCTGCTCGTTGCTGAAAATTAGTTCCGTGGTCCCATGTAGATGCTGGGGGCTTGGAAAGTAGAGTCTAGTGGTGTACTCAGGAAGAGGAGGAGGGCATCGATTTTAATGGGCACGCACCATCTTTTCTGCCACAAAGAAAACAGAACGCAGGGAGTAGGCAGCATGAAGACAGTGACAAAGGACTGCCTATAGTAACCATTACATGGTTTCTTTCTGTTTTCAGATCAGGGTCTAGGAGGGCATGTGCAATTGTAGGACCTCTGCGTTATCCAACTCCAGGCAGCACCATTGACATTATAGTCTATATAAATGGCGTCTTCTGGAGTACAACCATATGTCTTTGTTTTTAAAAAATGACTTGGGGTTGGGTGGTTTTCTTCAGAAATATAGATTCTCAAAGCACAATCCTTGAACTTCTTCAAAGATGAAACCAGAAAGCGGAATACAAAGAGTCAGAGAACGCTCGTGTGACAGTGGCAGGATTTGATTTAAGACCAGTGAGACAGATGGTGGTGTGTGTTCTTAGAAGCAAACCAGGAAACAACAGGTTTGCAGACAAATTTTAACTGCCTTCATTCTTCTAATGCCCCACGTGAGCAATGCAAAACACTGTGAAGCATGCTTCCTGAAGGCAGCAGCTGTCCCTCAAATGTTTTCCTTCCCACCTATTCAGAAGGAGGAAAGGCCTGCAGCAATAATTCCACCCCTAATATTATGAAATTCTGACCTTTACTCTGGCCTCTGAGCAACTAGAATTGATCATGTCTATAACAGAAGGCTATGAGCAGAACACAGGAAAATTTGTAAATCAGTCTGATTTACTTCCTGGGGGTGATGAGAATAGTTTCTGGCCTGGATCCGCACTCTGAAAGGCAAGCATGGGCAAGTTCAGACATACATGCAAATTGTAGAAACACTTTCCCCTTTCGAACGGCTCTAATTCCATTGGAATATTTCAGTTGAATAATTCCTCACCTTCGGACAACAAGAGAATACAGAAGCATAACTCACAAATCATTTTCTGTTTCTTCCCAGTTGGCCTGTACTCTGGGGGATCATCTAAAGCCTGCCACAGTTGGTGTATATGACCACTTATCAAGCAGTTGAGGCACCAAAGTCCCACTTTGGTTCGTGGTGATTGTACCTGTCCAGCCACGGGATTCCCACCAAGAATTCCTTCCTGGCTGTTGTAGTAAGGAAGTCTGTTGTTTCCTTGGATATTTAGGTTTGTGATTTCAATGATCAACTCATTCCACCTCGCTTCCTGTTCACTTAGCAGGCTTCTTGGGGAATAGGGCATACGTTGGGACAGCTGTTGGTGGGGGGAGGCAAAGGTAGTGAGGTGCTCTGTGGGTACTTGTGTAGGTACCCTAAAGGTAGACTATCACAACCCTGCCCAGGCCTCCTCATTTCATTTTCCATCATAACAGCTTCCCAAGTAGTCTTAAGGCCTTGACCTCTCCTTTTCAATCCATTCTACACAATGAGGCCCCATTACCTTTCTTAAAGCACAGTTCGACTCCTGCCATTCCTCTGCTCAACATTCTTCAATGATCCTAATTTCCAAAATCATAAAGCCAGATTCCTTAGTTCCACACATAAGGCTCTCCATATTTGGGCCTCTTACTGCTTTTTCAGTTTTACCTTCCTGCCACTCCTAATAACAAACTGGAGGCTTATCATAATATACCTGGACGTTTCTTTTTTTTCTTTTTTTTTTTGAAATGACAAGGTTACATGGATAACTTATTTATTTGAGGTTTTTAAAATAAGTTGTTACACTGTGATAAAGGTTGAACAATTTGGCTTGAATAAAGGAATCTCAGAACTTAAAAGACAAATGCACACAGCAAATCAGAAAAAGATCTGGGGATCAGAAGCCAGTGAAGCCAGTGCTCTTTATACATTTGTTACAGTTGATGAACCTACATGGACACATCGTAATTACCCAAAGTCCATAGTTTATACTAGGGTTTACTCTTGGTGTTGTGTAGTCTGTGGGTTTGGACAAATGAATAATGATTTGTGTGCATTGTGGTGGTATCGTACTGAGTATCTTCACTGCTCTAAAAATTCTCTGTGCTCTGCTATTCGTTCCCGGCCACCCCACCACCACACACCCCAAACACAGACCTCTGGCAGTCACTGGATGTTTTTATTACCTCTATTATTTTGCTTTCTATCCTGATATTTTTATTCCAGAGCAGATAGCGTAATCCCTGTAAAATGGATATTTAATGGTTTTGTGGACGAATATAGTTCAGATCCAAGGTTCAGAATCCAAGATTCTTTCCCTTGGAGGGTTAAAAGTAAGTAGACCTATTGGTAATATAGAATTGACCCCCATTCCTTAATGAAAGAAACATACAGTCTAATAAATAAAATTCTATGCCAATAGAAGCCGTTCTAAGCTTGGGCCTATAGGAATGAATGCAATTCTCTTCTAAATACAAATTTCCAGCATGGCTTGAATCAACCATGTTGTTGATCCTGAATTCCTCCCTAGGTGCATCTCCTCCATAGTCACACAGCTTTGTTTTAATTAACTGAATAATTGTGGCAACAGTTATGAGGATGATGATAGTTTTAGGGAAGAAGATCAGTAAAATACAAACTTAGAAGTGTGGGAACTTAACGTGTCATTTATAAAGAAGAAGAAACCTATTCATTCTAGCGTGGGAAAAGATAGTTACCACATAATGGAGTTTTTCAAGTAAATATGCAAAATGCCATTCACTGTCATCATTGGGGTTTGGTTTTCAAATATGAAAGTAAACATATGCATAAATATTTAGGGATTACATACTTTGTGCACTATACTTCCTGAGGTATCTTAATGTGGGAATATTTTGCATAAAATATACAGGAGTAAATGGTTCTTTTAAAAAAATTTTTTTAATTTAATTTTATTTTTTTATACAGCAGATTCTTATTAGTCATCAATTTTATACACATCAGTGTATATACCTGTCAATCCCAATCACCCAGTTCAGCACACAACCATCCCCACCCCCCCGCAGCTTTCCCCCCTTGGTGTCCATACGTTTGTTTTCCGCATCGGTGTCTCAACTTCTGCCCTGCAAACCAGTTCATCTGTACCATTCTTCTGGGTTCCACATACGTGCGTTAATGTGCGATATTTGTTTTCCTCTTTCTGACTTACTTCACTCTGTATGACAGTCTCTAGATCCATCCACGTCTCAACAGATGACTCAATTTCGTTCCTTTTTATGGCTGAGTAATATTCCATTGTATATATGTACCAAAACGTCTTTATCCATTCGTCTGTCGATGGACATTCAGGTTGCTTCCAAGACCTGGCTATTGTAAATAGTCCTTCAGTGAACATTGGGGTGCATATGTCTTTTTGAATTATGATTTTCTCTGGGTATATGCCCAGTAGTGGGATTGCTGGGTCATATGGTAATTCTATTTTTAGTTTTTTAAGGAACCTCCATACTGTTGCCCAGAGTGGCTGTATCAAGTTACATTCCCACCAGCAGTGCAATAGGGTTCCCTTTTCTCCACACCCTCTCTAGCATTTCTTGTTTGTAGATTTTCTGATGATGCCCATTCTACCTGGTGTGAGGGGATAGCTCATTGTAGTTTTGATTTGCATTTCTCTAATAATGAGTGATGTTGAGCAGCTTTTCATGTGCTTCTGGGCCATCTGTATGTCTTCTTTGGAGAAATGTCTATTTAGGTCTTCTGCCCATTTTTGGATTGGGTTGTTTGTTTCCTTAATAGTGAGCTGCGTGAGCTGTTTATATATTTTGGAGATTAATCCTTTGTCCGTTGATTCGTTTGCAACTATTTTCTCCCATTCTGAGGGTTGTCTTTTTGACTTGTTTATGGTTTCCTTTGCGGTGCAAAAGCTTTGAAGTTTCATTAGGTCCCATTTGTTTGTTTTTATTTCCATTACTCTAGGAGGTGGCTCAAGAAAGAGCTTGCTGTGATTTATGTCAAAGAGTGTTCTTCCTGTGTTTGCCTCTTAAGAGTTTTATAGGGTCCGGTCTTACATTTAGGTCTCGAATCCATTTTGAGTTTACTTTTGTGTATGGTGTTAGGGAGTGTTCTAATTTCATTCTTTTACATGTAGCTGTCCAGTTCTCCCAGCACCACTTAGTGAAGAGACCGTCTTTTCTCCATTGTATATCCTTGCATCCTTTGTCACAGATTAGTTGACCATAGGTGCGTGGGTTTATCTCTGGGCTTTCTATCCTGTTCCATTGATCTATGTTTCTGTTTTTGTGCCAGTACCATACTGTCTTGATTACTGTAGCTTTGTAGTGTAGTCTGAAGTCAGGGAGTCTGATTCCTCCAGCTCCATTTTTTTTTCCCTCAAGACTGCTTTGGCTGTTCGGGGTCTTTTGTGTCCCCGTACAAATTTTAAGATTTTTTGTTCTAGTTCCGTAAAAAATGCCATCTGGAATTTGATAGGGACTGCACTGAATCTGTAGATTGCTCTGGGTAATACAGTCATTTTCACAATACTGATTCTTCCAATCCAAGAACACGGTATATCTCTCCATCTGTTAGTGTCATCTTTAATTTCTTTCATCTCAGTGTCTTATAGTTTTCTGCATACAGGTCTTTTGTCTCCCTAGGTAGGTTCATTCCTAGGTATTCTTTTTGTTGCAGTGGTAAATGGGAGTGTGTCCCTAATTTCTCTTTCAGATTTTTCATCATTAGTGTATAGGAATGCAGGAGATTTCTGTGCATTAACTTTGTATCCTGCAACTTTACCAAGTTCATTGATTAGCTCTAGTAGATTTCTGGTGGTGTTTTTGGGATTCGCTACGTACAGTATCGTGTCATCTGCAGCCCGTGACAGTTTGACGTCTTCTTTTCCAATTTGTATTCCCTTTATTTCTTTATCTTCTCTGACTGCCATGGCTAGGACTTCCAAAACCATGTTGAATAATAAGCGGTGAGAGTGGACATCCTTGTCTCGTTCCTGACCTCAGGGGAAATGCTTTCAGTTTTTCACTGTTGAGAATGATGTTTGCTGTGGGTTTGTCGTATATGGCCTTTATTATGTTGAGGTAGGTTCCCCCTAGGCCCACTTTCTGGAGAGTTTTTTTGATCATAAATGGGTGTTGAATTTTGCCAAAATCTTTTTCTGCATCTAATGAGATGATCATATGGTTTTTCTTCTTCAGTTTGTTAATATGGTGTGTCACGTTGATTGATTTGCGTATACTGAAGAATCCTTGCATCCCTGGGGTAAATCCCACTTGATCATGGTGTATGATCCTTTTAATGTGTTGTTGGATTGTGTTTGCTAGTATTTCGTTGAGGATTTTTTGCATCTACGTTCATCAGTGATATTGGTCTCTAATTTTCGTTTTCTGTAGTATCTTTGTCTGGTTGTGGTATCAGGGTGATGGTGGGTGGTCTCATAGAATGAGTTTGGGAGTGTTCCTTCCTCTGCAATTTTTTGGAAGAGTTTGACAAGGATGGGTGTTGGCTCTTCTCTAAATGTTTCATAGAATTCACCTGTGCAGCCATCTGGTCCTGGACTTTTGTTGGTTGGAAGATGTTTAATCACAGTTTCAGTTTCATTACTTGTGATTGGTCTCTTCATATTTTCTGTTTCTTCCTGGTTCAGTCTTGGAAGGTTATACCTTCCTAAGAATTTGTCCATTTCTTCCAGGGTGTCCATTTTCTTGGCATAGAGTTGCTTGTAGTAGTCTCTTAGGATGCTTTGATATTTCTGCAGTGTCTGTTGTAACTCCTCCTTTTTCATTTCTAATTTTATTGATTTGAGTCCCCCCCCTCTTTTTCTTGATGAGTCTGGCTAATGGCTTGTCAATTTTGTTTATCTTCTCCAAGAACCCGCTTTTAGTTTTATTGATCTTTGCTGTTGTCATCTTTGTTTCTATTTCATTTATTTCTGCTCTGATCTTGATGCTTTCTTTCCTTCTTCTAACTTTGGGTTTTGTTTGTTCTTCTTCCTCTAGTTCCTTTAGGTGTAAGGTTAGATTGTTTATTTGAGATGTTTCTTGTTTCTTGCGGAAGGCTTGTATAGCTATAAACTTCCCTCTTAGAACTGCTTTTGCTGCATCCCATAGGTCTTGGATCGTCGTGTTTTCATTGTCATTTGTCTCTACGTATTTTTTGATTTCCTCTTTGATTTCTGCAGTGATCTCTTGGTTATTTAGTAACGTATTGTTTAGTCTCCATGTGTTTGTGTTTTTTATGTTTTATTCCCTGTAATTCATTTCTAATCTCAGAGCGTTGTGGTCAGAAAAGATGCTTGATATGATTTCAATTTTCTTAAATTTACTGAGGTTTGATTTGTGACCTGAGATGTGATCTATCCTGGAGAATGTTCCGTGCGCACTTGAGAAGAAAGTGTAATCCGCTGTTTTGGGGTGGATTGTCCTATAAATATCAATTAAATCTGTCTGCTCTGTTGTGTCACTTAAAGCTTCTGTTTCCGTATTTGTTTTCATTTTGGATGATCTGTCCATTGGTGTGAGGAGTTAAAGTCCCCCACTGTTACTGTGTTACTGTCGATTGCCTCTTTTATAGCTGTTAGCAGTTGCCTTAGGTATTGTGGTGCTCCTCTGTTGGGTGCATATGTATTTATAATTGTTATATCTTCTTCTTGGATTGATCCCTTGAGCATTATGTAGTGTCCTTCCTTGTCTCTTGTAACATTCTTTATTTTAAAGTCTATTTTTATCTGATATGAATATTGCTACTCCAGCTTTCTTTTGATTTCCATTTGCATGGAATATCTTTTTCCATCCCCTCACTTGCAGTCTGTATGTGTCCCTAGGTCTGAAGTGGGTCTCTGGTAGACAGCATATACGTGGGTCTTATTTTTGTATCCATTTAGCAAGCCTGTGTCTTTGGATGGAGCATTTAATCCATTCACGTGTAAGGTAATTATCGATATGTGTGTTCCTATGACCAGTTTCTTAATTGTTTTGGGTTTTTTTTCAATAGAGACTTTTTTTTTTTTTTTTTTTTTTTTTTTTTTTTTTTTTTTTTTTTTTTTTTTTTTTTTGCGGTACGCGGGCCTCTCACTGTTGTGGCCTCTCCCGTTGCGGAGCGCAGGCTCCGCGGCCATGGCTCACGGGCCCAGCCGCTCCGCGGCATGTGGGATCTTCCCGGACCGGGGCACGAACCCGCGTCCCCTGCATCGGCAGGCGGACTGTCAACCACTGTGCCTCCAGGGAAGCCCTTGGGTTTTTTTGGGTTTTTTTTCCGTAGGTCCTTTTCTTCTCTTGTGTTTCCCAGTTAGAGAAGGTCCTTTAGCATTTGTTGTAGAGCTGGTTCGGTGGTGCTGAATTCTCTTAGCTTTTGCTTGTCTGTAAAGCTTTTGATTTCTCCATCGAATCTGAATGAGATCCTTGCCGGGTAGAGTAATCTTGGTTGTAGGTTCTTCCCTTCCATCACTTTAAGTGTATCATGCCACTCCCTTCTGGCTCGTAGAGTTTCTGCTGAGAAATCAGCTGTTCACCTTATGGGAGCTCCCTTGTATGTTATTTGTCGTTTTTCCCTTGCTGCTTTCAATAATTTTTCTTTGTCTTTCATTTTTGCCAATTTGATTACTATGTGTCTCGCTGTGTTTCTCCTTGGGTTTCTCCTGTATGGGACTCGCTGCGTTTCCTGGACTTGGGTGGCTATTTCCTTTCCCACGTTAGGGACGTTTTCGACTATAATCTCTTCAAATATTTTCTCTGGTCCTTTCTCTCTCTCTTCTCCTTCTGGGGACCCCTGTAATGCGAATGTTGTTGCGTTTAATGTTGTCCCAGAGGTCTCTTAGGCTGTCTTCATTTCTTTTCACTCTTTTTTCTTTATTCTGTTCCACAGCAGTGACTTCCACCATTCTGCCTTCCCAGGTCAGTTATCCGTTCTTCTGCCTCAGTTGTTCTGCTATTGATTCTTTCTAGTGTAGTTTTCATTTCAGTTATTGTATTGTTTATCTGTGTTTGTTTGTTCTTTTATTCTTCTAGGTCTTTGTGAAGCATTTCCTGCATCTTCTCGATGTTTGCCTCCATTCTTTTTCCGAGGTCCTGGATCTTCTTCACTGTCATTATTCTGAATTCTTTTTCTGGAAGGTTGCCTATGTCCACTTCATTTCGTTGTTTTTCTGGGGTTTTATCTTGTTCCTTCATCTGGTACATAGCCCTCTGCCTTTTCATCTTGTCTATCTTTCTGTGAAGGTGGTTTTTGTTCCACAGGCTGCAGAACTGTAGTTCTTCTTGCTTCTGCTGTCTGCCTATCTAAGAGGCTTGTGTAAGTTTCCTGATGGGAGGGACTGGTGGTGGGTAGAGCTGACTGTTGCTCTGGTGGGCAGAGCTCAGTGTACCTGGACATTTCTTACTTACACTGCGTAGTCTAGAATCATACTCTCCCTTGCCGCCCTCCCTAATCATTGCCTGTGAAATCTACTCATTTTTCAAGTTTTAGCTCAAATTTGACCTGATCTTTGATGTTTCCCTGACTCCAAGTAAACGGAAGTGTTTCTGTGTGTCCATAGTGCATTGCTGATACCCATGCTAGACATTTATGTTATTCTGCCTCAGGTAATTAGTTTGTTATTGGCAAGTCTGTCACCACTAATCTCTGAGAGACCCTCAGTGACTAGGGATGTGTCTTTTTTTCATCGCTGGGTCTTCCACAGGACATGGCACCGTGACAGCATTTATGTCATAAATGCTTGGTGACTTGAATGGATAGAGTCCTCAGTTTTCCCCTGTGATACAAGTGATGGTAGCTTGCTTCGTGTGGGCACCTACCACATTCCTGCCAGTGCGGTCAGAGGTGGAGTATCAAGCTACTCCCTTCCTTTATTGAAGCAGTCAGGCTGAAAAACCCAAGTTGTTGAATCCTTAACATTTCTCCATGAAGCCATCAGGCACTATTGATTATAAAGTTATTATAAGAACAGCCTGGTGTATGAAAGAGGGAAGTTTGGGAAAAACTTGAATCAAAGTACACGTCTGTCTCTACTAGGCAAAGGCCCAGCACAGGTGACAGATAGAGGAAGTGTGGTTGTTATGATATAAATTCAGCTCGTCACCTGCCAGACTTCATTTCGTTTTTGTTTTCGTTACTCCCTTCCTCAGGATCAAACATATATTCCATGCTTTCCATCTGTACAATATTTCAGATACAAGTGGTACTTTTACTTACATCAAGCTGGGGAAACAGAATATGCACCAAAGGAGACAGACACCAAAATACATAGCATAAGAGTGAAGAATAAAAGACTTTGGAGCCAGACTGTCGGGCTTTGAATCATGACTGTGCCTTACTTACTAGCTGGGTGATACTGAAAAGCTGTTTTACTTTTGGGGATTCAGATTGCTAATACATAAAAGGGGATGATAACAGCAGTTAACTGAAAGGGTTGTTGTAAGGGTAAAATGAGTTAATATAGAGAAAGCAATTAGTAAGTGCTTAAAATGTTAGTTATTATTATCACATAAGGGCACAACCTAAGATAACGTGGCCTGGTGTAATGAACAAAGGCGGAAGCTCACAAGATGTGCATTCTTGTCCTGACTTTCACTTACTTACCTTGGCTAACATATATATCCTCTCCTCATCTTGGTTTCGTAACTGTGAAATGAAGTGTAGAACTAAATAATATCTACAGTTCCTTCCAGCTCTAAAATGCTCGTGTTCAATATTGAATATAAGAGTCTTTCCTGGTAGAAGATGGTTTATTAAAAAAGAACAAAAAAGTAAAGAATGTAATTCACGTCTGCCAAGGGAAAATTTTCCTCTCCTCCTTTCATTGGCTTCTGATAATGAGAAAAACAATCACATGCACAGCAGTTCTCTTTGATGCCTCCTATCTTCATTTTCCATCTGTCTTCCCATCACTGTTTCACCAGTGTTCAAGAAAATGAAAGCCCTCAAAAATCAGGCTCCTGAAAAGCCTCTGGTTGCACAACAGCAGAGGTGATGGTCTGGTGCAGAGATTCAGCTCAGTGCAGCTTTACTTGGAGATCATTTCATGTAATTAAAAATGCAGTCTGGGCTTCCCTGGTGGCGCAGTGGTTGAGAGTCCGCCTGCCGATGCAGGGGACGCGGGTTCGTGCCCCTGTCCGGGAGGATCCCACATGCCGCGGAGCGGCTGGGCCCGTGAGCCGTGGCCGCTGAGCCTGCGCGTCCGGAGCCTGTGCTCCGCAACGGGAGAGGCCGCCGCAGTGAGAGGTCAGCGTACCGCAAAACAAAAAACAAAAAACAAACAAAAAAAAACATGCAGTCTATCCAAGGGGCTAGCAATCTCCTTTGTGGAGAGACAGCTTTTATTAACTAACCTGTTAACTGATATGAAGTTTTAAAATGACTGTCTTTTTTGAGATGTGTGAAACAAGATTGAAGTGAGCTTGAATGCAGTTGCCATTTACAAAAATTTAATAACATCCTGCTGTCAGTCCCGATGGAGAGAGACATGCACATCTCAGTGATTCCTAGGTCCCATTTTCAGTTTAGTTAGTCCTCTGACAGCTCTCTCCTACCATCTCCACTCCCCGCAACAAAAATAAGGTCAAAAGAGGTGTACATTTCCCTACTGTTTACCGCCCCTTGGGTGTTTAAACTAGGCTGATCTACTTGTGAACCATCTCCTCAGGGCTCACGAAGGTTGATCCACAGTCACTGCAGCTTGGCATAGGTCCAGGTTTCCTGTGCAAGGTTGTAGGACTCAGAGTAACAAGGCTTGAAGGTAAGGAAGTGACCTTTGGCTAAGAACATATTTCATCTTAAAGTTATTATGGTGGGAAGCTATTAGGATGCTGTTTTTGTAGGTGAAAAATGGTCAAGCATCACAATTTCATGTGGGTTAACCTAATAACAGTTGGACCTGGACACGGTTAGCTGCCATTGGCTAATTGTCGGGGAAATGTACATTCATGCCATTGGTCACTAGTCTTTGGCACCATGGATAGAGATTTCAAGGTAAGATTTAATGAAATCTTTTCTAGTGTTTGTGCATGACGTTATCCGTTTATATAACCTGCCTCTCACCATTTTCTTCCTTCAATTTTTTTCTTTCCATGACTTTCCCATTTACTTCTCTCCTTTTTCTCTGTTGTGTCACTCTCTTTGTTGTGCTCGTGCTGTCACACTTGCTTTCGCTGGGTAAGTGACTAAAAGTGGAGATTGGAATTCTGCTTTCACCACCCACTTCATATCTGACCCCGGGCGAGACAGTCTCATTGAGATAATAGGCATTTAGGTCCATGTCTAGTATCTAGTAAACAGTCTATTTTAGTGTTGTTATTTTCTCCTGTCCTTGTTCCTTTCATGTTTTATTTCTCTTATTATTTTTCCCTGCCTCTCGTTCTCGTAAGTGCTGAACTCCACTCTTCAGCCCTGCTAGTTTGTCACAGCCACGGGACAGCTCCAGCAGGTACTTGAACACTTGGACTCTCTGATACATCCTTCCTCCTCTTTCCTCTAGCCCTGCCTCCATCTGGAAGTCAGAGTGATTTTTCTAAAGTGCAAATATGACCGGGTAGTTCTCTGTCATAAACCTTCCTACAGTATATAATCCTAAATTCTCCTCCTGGGATACAAGGCCTTCCACAGTATGTCTACTATCATCACCAGACTTTTATCTCTGCTTCTTCGGAACCACGGTGCACGCTCTCTGAGTCGTGTACCTAGCACTCTCTTGTGCAGCCAGTGAGATACAGGCACAAATCCTTGCCCAACTCCCGTATCCAGATTTGATGCTTCTTTCCTTTTTCCTCCCACAGAGTTTTGTGCAAGTTACTATTGCAGTGCCTGTCACAGTCGTCTTATGGATCTTCCCAAAGATCCTGTGAACCCCTAGGAACCAAGCTCTGTTTCACTCCTCTTTATTATTTTCGAGCCCTATCACTGAGCCTGCCACTCAACAAATAAACATACCCTATTTCTAAAAATAGTCTTCCACCAGTCTGGATAAGATTTGTGTCTAGAATTTATGTCCACATAGCTTATATTATTTGTCAACTTTGATGTACTTGCCCAGTTGCAGACCACCCCAGAGAAAAGTTGCATAATGGCCATTACTGTGAACAGCTTTGAAAATGGGCAAGTAATTCTAGTTTATACAGGACGGTGCTCTGTGAAGAGCAAAGGATAGGCAGGGGTGACCCTTCAAGTCTTGGTTCAGCCTTAGAGTTCTATTTAATAAGCCATAGACTTTGTAAGTCTTGGTAAGCGCTTGAAAATTTTGACTAATGATTCTTTTGATTACTTTTCTATCTCAGGTTTTCTGATAGTATGATAAAGAGTAGGAATCTTATTCTGTGTTTCTCATTGAGAGGAGGGCATGGATGAAGGAGGGTGTTTTGTTTTCCAGTTTTGCTCACGCAGCGGCCTCCCTCCCAGATTTGAGGGGCTGCCCTCTCTGGGTTTTCCTTTCCCATCTGTACCATTACCTGGCAGGCTTGCAGTCAGTTTTCCGGTGGAAATTAAATAGAATCTCCCCTCTATCAGGACTTAAGGAAACAACCCTAAGAAAAAGAAAGCTGCAAACTTGGGATCAACAAATTTCATAGCTGATATACACAGAGATCCCTGGATTCTAAAGAAAGACTAGAATCTAGATGTGGGATTGGTGGCTGTCACTGGTGTCAGTGGAAGGTGATAAATTGGAATTCATTTCTGCAGGAAATAGTGAAGAAAAGAGCTGGGAACAGGGAAAAAGGCTTATCCATGTATCCAGGGAAGATTACACAACGGCCCCGGAAGCCTGAGCACTGAGGCAAACAGCTAAAGGCGGTGCGAGACAAAATGAGAAAAAAGGAACTAGACATGCTTATCTGCTAACCAGGGAACAAGAAAAGGGGAGAAATGCGAAATAAGAACATGGAAGTATAGGCGTGGAAAAGGCCCACCAAATCTCCTGATTTCAAAGGTAGCTTCAAGGTTAATTCTTCTAATTCGGTTAGACTGTCTCCAAGAATCTTGGCCCATACAGTAACCCAGGCAACCTTAAGGATGCATTTGCCCCAAGAGGAGGGAGAGTATGACCGACTCACAGAGATACACTACTAATTTTGAATGAGAGCCCATCTCGTCTGAGCAACTGCTCCAAACAGGCGAGGCCAGTGTTTGCTGAAATGAGCTACATGAGGGAATCACACCACCCAGGCCAGTCCTTGCTCTATCAGTAAGTAGCTGTGTGAGCTTGGGTGAGTCACTTCTCTTTTTCTTTTTCTCGCCTCTGAAAATGAAGAACATTAAACTCTGCTGTATATGCCTCAAGACTGGTCGTGAGAATCAAATGAGCTGGCGCTGAAAACTAGGATTACAGAAGGTTTTGTCAGGGTACTGAGTTCAGATCCTATCCATTTAAGCTCTGTTGGCACTATCCAGAAGTGACGCTTTTTTTTCCAGAAAAATACCAGAGGATCATCACAGACTCAGTAGCCATGGCCTCAATCGCTTTATCTGCAGGCTGACAGCAGTGTGACCAGTGGTGTGTATACATTTTTTTAAATGTGAGAAATGCTAAAGCCATGCATTTCCTATGGTATTGATTACAAAAGGATTATGCAGCTCGAAGGTCAGGACTGTGTTCTCTGTGCACATTCTGCATTGTTCCAGGGGAAATAAAACAGAAATAAACCAACTCAGTAGCTGCAAAGCTATGCTTATGTGAAGAGCCAAAGTCGCTGTAAACACAGAGCACAGATTGAGCTGCCAGAAGTAAGGAGGTTCTGGAGATGTTGACGTTTTGCTGAACAAAGAAAATAATGGATCGTCTGTCCCTTGTAGACAAAAAAGGCACACTTTGGATCCAGTGGCAATCTTCTTTTACTTTTTCTCCAGCAGTCAGTGTGCATTTGCACTGAGGCATCCTTATAATCTCACTTAAGCCAAAGCCCATCTTCCTGAGGTGACTCACTGAGCTGAGGTTAGGATTCCTTCTGTGGCCTGGGTTAGAGTTCTCGCTGTGGCTTTTGGAAGAGTTTTTCTCTGTATATGTCAAACTTCTATCTTAGCTTTCTTCATTTGGTTTCTAAGCAAATGAGCTAACTGGCTCAGCCCATATGAAACGGTGTGCCATGAAATGTTTTCTCTGTAGATACCTAAACATGTATACATTAAGAGATGTATTAGTACAGTCCTTAGCGCCTACACTCATACTCAGGCGTGTGTGTGTGTGTGTGTGTGTGTGTGTGTGTGTGTGTGCGTGCGTGTGTGTGTGTGTTCATTGGGATGATGTTTAGTGCCACGCATGATGCCAGAGAAATTATTAGCTATGGGAGGACAAAATAACAGAAATTAAGTGAAGAAATAACAGGAAGCAAAGGTGGGAAAAGTTCTCAGTTCTCCGATACTTTTTACGCACCTTCCGTACATTAAAAAGGTATCCCAACGTGGCCAATATGGTGGATCATAGAGATAGTCTGGTGATATTTTCTTCAGGAAATAATTCTCCCCCTCAGGTTATAGTTGAACTTGGAATACTTACTGGAAAACTGTGTATTTCTTGTTGTTAAAATGTATATCCCTGGGCTAACCTAGGTATCAAAAGTATGTCATAGACAGATATACTTGGAGATACTTCACTGGAATGCTGTAACACATTGAGTTTTGTTTATCGAAAGCACACATACTTCATGCACAGGCAGTGTTTATTGGGATTGGTTAGGTCACACTGAAACCCTAGGATCACTTGAGCCTCATTTCTAACCATCCCAATTAGGGCTGGTCTTACTAATTTGTGGACCAACATCTGGAAATCTGTCAGCCTCCCATGAAGCTCATAAAAATGTTACTAGTTAGAGGACCTTCAAGATGGCGGGAGAGTAAGACGCGGAGATCACCTTCCTCCCCACAAATACATGAAAAATACATCTACGTGGGGAACAACTCCTACATAACACCTACTGAACGCTGGCAGAAGACCTCAGGCCTCCCAAAAGGCAAGAAACTCCCCACGTACCTGGGTAGGGCAAAAGAAAAAAGAAAAGACAGAGGCAAAAGAATAGGGACGGGACCGGCACCAGTGGGAGGGAGCTGTGAAGGAGGAAAGGTTCCCACACACTAGGGAGCCCCTTCACTGGTGGAGACAGGGGCTGGGGGGAAGCTTCGGAGCCACGGGGGAGAGCACAGCAATAGAGGGGCAGAGGGCAAAGGGGAGAGATTCCCGCACAGAGGATCGGTGCCGACCAGCACTCACCAGCCCGAGAGGCTTCTCTGCTCACCCGCCGGGGAGCGTGGGGGCTGGGAGCTGAGGCTCGGGCTTTGGAGGTCAGATCCCAGGGAGAGGACTGGGTTTGGCTGTGTGAAGACAGCCTGAAGGGGGCTAGTGCGCCACAGCTAGCCGGGAGGGAGTCCGGGAAAAAGTCTGGAACTGCCCAAGAGGCAAGAGACCATTGTTTCGGGGTGTGCGAGGAGAGGAGATTCAGAGCACCGCCTAAATGAGCTCCAGAGATGCGCGCGAGCCACGGCTATCAACGTGGACACCAGACACGGGCACGAGACGCTAAGGCTGCTGCTGCAGCCACCAAGAAGCCTGTGTGCAAGCATAGGTCACTATCCACACCTCCCCTCCCGGGAGCCTGTGCGGCCCGCCACTGCCGGCGTCCCGTGGTCCAGAGACACCTTCGCCAGGAGAACACACGGTGCGCCTCAGGCTGTTGCAACGTCATGTTGGCCTCTTCTGCCGCAGGCTCGCCCCGCATCCGTACCCCTCCCTCCCCCCCGGCCCGAGTGAGCCAGAGCCCCCTAATCAGCTGCTCCTTTAACGGCGTCCTGTCTGAGCAGGAACAGACGCCCTCAGGGGACCTACACGCAGAGGCGGGTCCAAATCCAAAGCTGAACCCTGGGAGCTGTGCGAACAAAGAAGAGAAAGGGAAATCCTTCCCAGCAGCCTCAGGAGCAGCGGATTAAATCTCCACAATCAACTTGAGGCACCCTGCATCTGTGGAATACCTGAATAGACAACGAGTCATCCCAAAATTGAGGAGGTGGCCTTTGGGAGCAGCTGTAGAGTTGGGGTTTGCTGTATGCGACTGACTAGTTTTCTGATTTATGTGTTTATCTTAGTTTAGATTTTAGCACTTGTTATCATTGGTGGATTTGTTTATTGGTTTGGTTGTTCTCTTTTCTATTTTATTGTAAAATTTTAATAATACATTTAAAAATGTTTGTATTGTAATAAATTTAAAATTTTATTTTGTTTTTTCTTTCTTTTTTTTCTCCCTTTTCTTCTGAGCCCTGTGGCTGTCAGGGTCTTGGTGCTCCGGCTGGGCGTCAGGTCTGAGTCTCTGAGGTGGGAGAGCCGAGTTCAGGACATTGGACCACCAGAGACTTCCAGGCCCCATGTAATATCAGTCGGTGAGAGGTCTCCCAGAGGTCTCCGTCTCAGTGCCGAGACGCAGATCCACCCAATGGCCAGCAAGCTCCAGTGCTGGACCCCCCATGCAAAACAACTAGGAAGACAGGAACACAAACCCACCTATTAGCAGAGAGGCTGCCTGAAATCGTGTCTAGGTTCACAGACACCCCAAGACACACCACCGGACGTGGCCCTGCCCACCAGAAAGACAAGGTCCAGTCTCATTCAGCAGAACACAGGCACCAGTCCCCTCCACCCGGAAACCTACGCTGCCCACTGGACCAACCTTACCCACGGGGGGAAACAAGCAAAAACAACAGGAACTATGAACCTGCAGCCTGCAAAAAGGAGGCCCCAAACACAGTAAGTTAAGCAAAATGAGAAGACAGAGAAATATGCAGCAGATGAAGGAGCAAAGTAAAAACCCACCAGACCAAACACACGAAGAGGAAATAGGCAGTCTACCTGAAAAAGAATTCAGAGTAATGACAGTAAAGATGAT
>RJWK010012358.1:0-40555 GCA_004363435.1 Platanista minor
ATACTTTTGAGGAAGGGAGGAACAAAATAATGGCAATGCTTTAATTGACTAATGACTAATTTGCTTTACATATTAAACATAGTCCAACACAAAAAAGAGGTATTTGGGATAATGATGTCATATGTGGAATATGTAAAAAAAAAATAGGACCTTCAAGAAAATCTAAAGGTTCACCAAGAAACCAGTAATGATAATATTTCGAGGGGGTGTGGGGGAGATGTGTGTAATAGGTATGGACCCTGCTACTGCCATTGTCCTTGGAACTCAGATGTTCTTTGGGGTCCTTTTTCAAATACCTCCACTATCCGGGCTCAGGTAATAGAAATCCCACATTAAGAATTTTCGAATCTTAAGATTCTCCTACAGAGAAACTTTATGATTGCTACCTTGCTGGACTTAACACAGAATCATAGATTTGTGGCTTATAAAATTGTGAGTGGATCATTCTGTCTGTTCCCTGACTCCTAAGATACCTGTATATTCTCTACTTTGCCTTAACAGGAGGGCTAGGTGGCAAAAAGCAGAAGACAGATTTTATTTATTTATTTATTTTTATTTATTTATTTTTTGCAGTACGCAGGCCTCTCCCTGTTGCGGCCTCTCCCGTGGCGGAGCACAGGCTCCGGACGCGCAGGCTCAGCGACCATGGCTCACGGGCCCAGCCGCTCCGCGGCACGTGGGATCTTCCCGGACCGGGGCACGAACCCGCGTCCCCTGCCTCGGCAGGTGGACTCCCAACCACTGCGCCACCAGGGAAGCCCTGGATTTTAAAGTCAAATATATAAAATTCCAGAAAAGTGACTGTATACACTTAGGTAAGTTGCTTATCCTCTCTGAGTTTCCTTTCCCTTTCTTATTTAACAAGTGATGAAATGTTAACAGCTAACCTCTTTTTTCCTGGGAGCCCAAAATGAAATGGACTATTAAAACATCTCACACAATGTTTACAAAGAAGAACGTATTCAGTCATTTCCCTTTATCCTTCCTATCTAGTCTAGGTATAGTAATAAACTGAATAGGTTGGTTGCTGATGTGTGAACTCAAAAGATCTATGCAATTCGGTTACTAGAAATAGTTACGTGGTTCTGTAACCTTTAGTCAGAAAAAGACTGGGTTACGCTGCAGTAACAAAATAACCCTGAAATCAATGATATATCACTGCAACAGTTTATTTCCTGCTCATAGTACATACATCTAATTGTGTCATCTCTGTCCAGTTGCTCACAAATTCAGAAGATCAAGCATGGCTCACCTGGTAGCTGGAACATCTGAATTCCAGACCCTACATTCTCCTCAGCAAGAGAGAAGGCTGGAAGGTCACACACCAGCTCTTAAATGCTTTGACTCAAGAATGACAAATGTCATCTGCGCTCAGCCCGTCATTTAGCCCCCTCTTACTACAGGGAGAGTTGAAAAATCGGGAAGTCCACGGATATTTGGTGAGCTGTAAGCGTCTCTGCCAAAATTACAGAATGACATAATGGCATTCAGCGGGCACTGCATTCACCATGCATTGGAACCTCCAGTTAGGGCTGTTTATGTATTTCCCATCCCGTCCACGACTTTTTAAACTATAACCTTATTTCCTGCTCAGTTCCCAGGAAAAGGCGATTCCTGGAACATCCTCCAATGAGCTTGCTCACTTTGCTGGGCTTAGAATAAAAATAGTGAGTTGCTTCTGAGGCTCTGTCCAGCTCTAATCTTTGGGGCCACCCAGGAAGAGTGCCACCCACAGTGACCAGTGGACTGCATGCCCTTTGGTTCTTCTTGGGTCCTCACTCCCTCCTGTCTTTCCCTGTTTCCCCACTAGCGTGTCTGCCTCTGCATTTTATCTTTCTGTCTGTCAGGCCAATTAGCATATTTGACAGATTAAAAGGCTAAGGTCAAACCAACAAACCCCTAAAGAAATACTGCTAATTATTGTCACATGTTTTTAAACTACTTTGCTCTTCAAAGAATTTAACAAGGAATAAAATTCAACTTTGTCTCCCAAGGGTTGGTTTAATGTTATATTAAAAAGAATGAATCCCATAGCTTTCCGTGCTCCGTGTTGGAGGAGAGCAACGAACTCATCCCTGGGGCCAGTGATGGTCATCGGCACTTCCCATGAGTCTCTTTCTAAACTGATACACAAAACAGCAAGCAGAGTCTTACAACACTGCAATAAAACAGTTCAGGGAGATGAGACTGGCTTCGTGCCCACACATAATGCCTGAAGTTAACATCAAAGCAGGAAGGGTAGCCAACAACCCCGAGAGACGGCGTAGCATAATGGTTAGACTCTGGTGCTGCTGCTGTGCTCAGGTTTGAATCCTAGTCTCATCCTCTGTGAGCTGTGAACACTGGCCTCATTTATTCCCTCCATGCCTCAGTTTCCTGATCTGTAGAATGGAGGCTTGGAACTACAATATCCATCTCATCAGGTTGTCGTGAGGATCAAGATGAATTTGAAGAGTGTCTGGAACTATAGAATCGTTCACTGTCACTACTTCCTTGACTTGGTACCCCCACTTTCACGTTACCACAGAGCAGCTGACTTCCTTGATGCTCAGAAGGAAAATTTGAGTATTTTTTATTTCCTAAAGGATTAGTCATCTGACCGACAGGTATGCAAGATAACATGCCAACCCCACCTGCTGCAGGTAAACCGTACCACGGTCAGCAACACATTCAAGGTCATTGCCGGTCATGCTCAGCCCTGCCAAGAGCAGTGCCTGGGAGGATGGGGTCTGGAATGGAGATGTTCAGTCTCCAGTCACCCATCAGATTTTGTAAAAACCGATTTAGAAAATGGTAATTGAGTCCTATTGATGGTGCTGCTCCTCCAACGTCTGTGCCTTGTTGGTGATGAGCTTTGGCTCATTCCCAAGTGGGTTATGTCAGGGGGCTTGGGGCTGGGGTTGGGGGGAGTCCAGAGGAAGCTGCGGGCGGGTGGAGAGGAAAGAGGAAGGAGCGAAAGCACTAAACTCAAAAGCTCATTATTCAGCCTCCTTTGAAAGACAAGAACAGGATAGCCTCCGAGTAAGAGGCATCTAAAGAGCTCAGGAAAGTCTCCAGCGAAGTTGTTCACTACAGGTGAAAGGCCAAATTACCAGATCAAGTGGCTACATTATCAAAAATTATTCTATTGATTTCAGGGAGGTGTATTTTCCCTGAGATGATTGCCGGCATCTAAAACCTCCTTTCCTGCTGATTTGGAGCACGAAGCACCATCTCCGAGTTTCAAGTTGTTCAAGATGCTTACGAGTCTGTGGGTAAGCGCAGGTCGGCCCGCTGTGAGAGCCTAGTTAGGTCTGGCTCGGAAAGGCAGGCAGGCCGCCCTGATCCCCAGGGCCAAGGTCTTTGTCACTGTTAAGAAATTTGGTGCCATGAGCATCATTTGCACAGGGAATGTTCTGTGTTCTGGATTTTGGGGCATGTTTTCTACCCTGGATCCTATTTTGGGAAAATGCCACCTTGAACCACTGGGGGCCTCCCAAATTCATTTGGTCACAGATGGAAAGCAGAAAGACAAAGCATTTAACTTCACACATTATGGACCCACAGGGCAGAGATGCACTAAAGTCAAAGTTGGCAGGAAGGAGGTGGGGAGTGGGGAGTAGAGGTGCTTCTAATTTCGTCTAGATTGTCAACCGCAGTCTCTATTTTTTAATTTTTTTGCGGTACGCGGGCCTCTCACTGTTGTGGCCTCTCCCGTTGCGGAGCACAGGCTCCGGACGCGCAGGCTCAGCGGCCACGGCTCACGGGCCCAGCCGCTCGGCGGCATGTGGGATCCTCCCGGACCGGGGCACGAACCCGCGTCCCCTGCATCGGCAGGCGGACTCTCAACCACTGCGCCACCAGGGAAGCCCCGCAGTCTTTATTTTTAAGGAATACTATGAGAAAAAGCATTTTTAATTGACATATAATTTGTCCTGTAACACTGTATTCGTTTTAGGTGTAGCACATAATGATTTGATATTTGTCTATATTGTGAAACGGTCACCACAGTAAGTTTAGTAGACACCTGGAGAAAAAGAATGGTTACTAGAACAACGGTCCATCTAAATGAAAACTGGAAAATAATCTTAGAAGGGCTTCTATTTTTTAAGAAAAACAACATGTTCTCCCTACTAGTCTGAATACAACGCCACTTTAACAGTTCAGCTAGGTTGTTCCCAACGAATGATTTCTTTGGGGTACAGGGATGGGTGGATAATGCCGGTGGATAAAAAGTGTCATGAATTCTGCCTATAGCACCCCTCTTCATAGCATCAGAACTCTTATCCCACGTTCCTGGCCACTGTGCTTGGATTCACAGTCAGCAAATGTAAACCCAAGCTGATACAGGGCGTTCTGCAGTTTATGTTTGAATCAAAGCCAAGAGAAAGCATCTTTCCCATGTTGGTGAACTTGCACTTCGCACGGGTCCAGAGGGCGCCACCGTGTCCATAAATCCAAACACTGAGGCCGTGGTGCCCTTGCACTTTAGGCCAATGCCCACTGCACTTGCTCTGCATGGAACACCTCCTCCTTCCTGGGACCCCTCCGGCTGATGCTAAAAAGTTTAGTCGGGTTGCTTCTTCAGTACTGTTTTAACATTAAATATGCAAATAATCATCATTACACTTCCAACAATTACACATGTTTGCGAGCACCTTGTCAAGTGCTGGCAGCGGAGCAATCATTTGTAAAGACAAATATTCCATTCCAAGAGATGTCATGCTGCTCAGAAGATTCTTTTTTGTATGAGTAGCCACACTGCTGCTTCCTAAAGTGTACAGATGAACACGGTCCGACCTGCCAAGAGCTGCCAAGACCTCCCTGCCGCAGAGCAAGTGCCAATCACTTGCCCGGAGCCGGCGGCGGCGGAGCCGCTAGACTCTGAAAGGGTCCAGGGCGTCCAGAGCATCCTGTAAGGATGGAGAGTCTCCTCCAGGCTCTCCTCCCCCCGCGGCCCCTCCCCGTCCCCCCTCCTCTAAGAGGGGCCTCGTACCTCCGGGATATTTTAATTCCTGAGCTCCGACCGTATGTTTGTAACATGAATTATTTGTAGCTCGGAGGTGATGGGAAGGGCTGCCTGAAACCACGGGCCGAGAGTCACAGCCGGGCTTCGTTCTCTCCCCCACGTTTTGTTATCTCTCCTCCCTTTTTCCTCCTCCCCCCTCCCTTCCCTTTGCACTCTGTTTTTCCCCTCCCGATTCTTCACGTAGTGACGGATAATTGTCACCGTTTACTTTTATCGCATCCAAAGTGGTGGCTTAGAGGGGCCTGGACTCGAGTCAGGACTAATCTTGCCTTCTCCCAAAGTCGGAAAATCCCAAGTCTTGCGGGGTCCAATTGATAACCCTTGTGCTTCTTTTCCATGAAAGACGGATGGCTCTGGCAAGCTTGGGAGACTGCAGATAATGGGATTGACTTGGTACTTAAATCTCAGTGAACCAGGACAGCATAAGTAATTAGTGAATTGGATCTATCCTGGGGTGCTAATGATGGCTAAGTCTGCCCCCATGCCATTCGGAAAACGGCAAGAGGCACATCCATCTCACACAGATAAAAACCGAAGGGACACTGCTCACAGACACCATTTATTCCTTCTTTAATGCACAATTTATCCTAGGAGGGGAAAAAAAAATCTAATTTTCCTCGAGTGATACCCAGAAGACCAAGTGACCACGCTCCCACCAGAGTTCATTTTGATCACAATACTGCTGCTGTTTTTAATTAAGAAAAGGCTAATTAAGAGAAACTTGACATTTATCTTCTTATCTGCTTGTCTTCACAGACTCGCAGACATTACCCATATTTGTTTACAGTTTGGTTACTGGCTTTCTATCAGTGAGAAGTCTCAGTTTCTATCTGGGTTAGTGCTTTCAAAAGTGTAAGCGCTGAACAGCTTCCCACAAGGATAACTTTTAGCCTCTCGGATCCTGGTTTACATAATATACACATACGTGTATACATACACAATTGCATCCATCCATCCATACATATATAGTTTACATATATATGTATATAGGCACTGATTACACCAGGAGTCCTTGTCTTTTTCCTCAATTAATTCAAGTGTAAGGCATCTGTGAACAGACCGGCCTTCTCTCCCATTTTTCTTTTTACACAGTGATGGCACTTTATGAGGATAATTTAGATAAATGTCTTTTCATGGAGTTCACTTACCCTCCCAGCAAACATGATCAACAAAGAGCCACAGGAGATGAATGGCATTGCATTTTGATCCAACATGCGTTCTGTCAATGGAGAAGACTTCAAGGCGGTATCTTCCCTTTTTCCCCCCCGGCATCTGATTTGATCAACATTCCCAACAACTAAAATGTTCACAGAATACACTCTGGTGAAGATGACCAGGGACTCTGAGAGCTGAAAGTGAAAGTGTGAAGCAAAGGTAATTCACCTCCAGAGTTCTCAGCGGCCAGATGCGCCAGCCTGACCATTTTTGTACTGATTGATCAGAACTCAATGTGACAGACTGTGAATCCCTTTCCTCGGCTTTGTCCTGGCAAAGGGGCCTTAGCGCCAAACACAGGCTCTGTCTTCCTGGTCCCTTTCAGCCCCTCTCTGCAGTGATTGCCTTTCTGCCATCCTTTCATTTAGGGGCTGGCTGGAGCGGAAACACTCAGGAGATGAACCCAAACAATTGGTCTGGGAGAAGCTCGCTTGTAACTTATGTTCCTCCCCACCCCGTCCTACAACCTAATCCTTTTTGGTCTTGAGGTGAGGTTTCTTTCCGTGATGCTTAGTTTCCCAGTGGCTGGCTTCTCAGAAGGCGTGTTTGTGCACATGTACAGAACACACGCACATCAGTACATAACTGCATCCAGGACCGAGTGCCCTGAAAACTTTCTTAATATTTAATATTGGAGGAGAATGCTGATGAGGAGAGGACCCCATTTTTCCTCACAGTCTGTCCCTGATGCAGATGCATTTAGACGAATGTCAGAGGAAAGGCAGGCAGGGTCTCCCTACAGAGAATGTGGAGGGAGCAACTGAGTTCCCTCCTGGATCCTCATGAGTTCTGATTCGACTTTGTTTCCTAGATATGGATCTTCCTAAGTTTCAGTCTAACTAAAACTTGGCTTTTATGTTCAAACCAGACCAGTCTGTATTAATATTCACAGTTCAAATTATGTCTATCTCCCTTGAGCAAAGGAAGTTTATGTTGATTATATGACTTTGCTCAGAAGAGGTCTTATGTGTGCGCTGAGTGTGTGTGTGTGTGTGTGTGTGTGTGTGTGTGATATTCATGTGAACATTGCTTGGAACAGGTCTTTCCCCTAGTCAACAAGTTTTCCTCCAAAAAAATTTTATTTTAATTATTTTCTACTTATACTAAGGAATGACGTAGACTGATGCTTTATTTTATTTTATTTTATGTGCTTATTTGGCTATACCACGCAGCTTTTGGGATCCTAGCTCCTCGACCAGGGGTGGAACCCGAGCTCCCTGCAGTGGAAGCACGGAGTCCTAACTACTGGACTGCGAGGGAAGTCCCATAGACTGATTTTTTTTTAACTATTTTTTCCAATAGAATCCCTCAGCACGTAAGCCCACATTTCTAGCACTCATCATGGTACCACAACAGGAAAATTAAAATACATGTCTTACAATTACTTTGCGAGAACTAGTGACGCATTAAAAATGTTAATTTTACATTTTAAAAATAGCACTGTATATCAAGTGGACTTGAAATGAGGAAAATACTTTTTATCTCTTCTGGGAACAGTGGCACTTCTATAGGGTACTTTTTAGGATAACACCTATGTCCAAATTAGCTAAGAAAACTCTCTTATTTAAAAGTTATGAGATTTTGAGAAGCAAATAGGTGTTACTACGTTATATAGCAAAGTAGGCAAGAATAGAGGATGTTGCCATCCGATTGCCTGGGTGTGAACCCCCGACCTCACCACTCAGAGCTGTGCTTTCTTGGGCAGGTCCCATCAGCACTCCACCTCAATTCCCTCGTCTATAAAATGGGGATAATAATAGCACTAACTCATTAGATTCCTGTAGGATGAAATCTGTTTCTCCATGTAAAATACTTTAATAGCACCTAGCACATAGTAAGCACGAACAAACCATCCATTGTTTTTAAGAAAGCTGTATCTTACGAATGAAAAATAAGTTTTGTTTTTTGCCCTATGCCTAAAGGACTTTATGCTTCTACCAGAAACTGGTGACTTCTGAGGCATCCCACTTGCTAAGGAAAGAAGACCCATCTCACAGGTAATATTCATGCAGCCAGCGCTGCCGTTGGCATTTTTCACAGTATGATTCCCTGGGAGGAGCTGACGAGACTCCTGAAGGTTCAGGCCAGGTGATGGTCAGCCCTGCATCCCGCATCAACCTGGTGTGATGCTTTGCTCATAATGTTCATTTAAGGTCTATTTGGTGGGGGATGACTTCCAGACCTAGATTCCTCCCCTGCCCCAGAATAGGAAAATAACTAACAAGTATAATGCTGATATGAGCTGTGATGACATATGCTTTTAAAAGAAGCCCGTGACTGAGAAAGCAGGACTTCCCCTTTCCATAGCACCGTTTGTGAATGATTATCTGATTCTGTGTGGTACTAATTGTGGGATCGTGTTTAAGAACTCAATGTAATGTTATGTTAATATTACCCTACAGCAGTTGGGAATTAAGGGTGAGATGGAAGGCAATGCCTTCGATGTCAATCTGGTTTCTGAGTTTTAATTATCTGTATCTCCTTTTCCCCCCGGTCCCTAAATCCTGGCCACTAAGAATGTTTCCTACTTTTCTCCATGGATTCTTTTGCACAGTAATTTAAAAAATTTTGAGTGTGTTGAAAATTGAAGGAGAAAAGATTTAATGGAAAGCAAATATCTTTTGGTATGATGCTTGCCCTACTACAACCATTTATTATATTTCAGTTTTGATGTTTGTCCTGGAAGCTTTTGCATGATTGTCATGTAGCAAGGATTACATTGGTATGTGAACTTCCCCAGCCCTAATGGAGAGTTCCTTCACTTCATGAGAAAATGGGGTCTTTAAATGGGATCCTGGCGGGTGAAAGAGCCACGCTCTCTGAGGAGTAGGGTTACTTGGGCAACTTCGATGAAATCTATGAGGTATTCTTTCTCTGAAAGCGACGGAGAGAACTGAAGAGGAAGAAACTGAGAATGAATGATTAAATGAACTTGAGGAGCATTTTTATCTGAGAGACAAGTGTGAAAGGAGGAATAATAAATGATTCCCCGCCTTTCTAGAAAACGATTGGTATCCATTGTCTACTCTGGAAGCCATCTGATAGCCCATGCTATCCACCAATGGGCATAGAAAAGTGGACAAAAAAAGCACAGGGGTCAGCTAAGTAGAGAGAAGAGGCTTAGCCAAAACAAACCGAAATGCTTCATTTCACTGAGGTTTGATTAATGGGATATTAGACACCATCATCCGTGAAGACAAGAGCTAACTAGCCTCCAGCAAACTGCTGTGAATCACACTTCACACATCAAGATGTGAGGTAATGAGATTCTCAAGAAGTCCTACATTTAGAAACAACCCTTTAAACCCAAGCACACAATTCCCTGCCTCCGCCAGTCGCTGGCACAATTCCACTGGCGAAGTTGGAAAGGAAACTCGGCATTTTTTTAAGGGTACTTTTTGTTTGTTTGTTCTTGACCACGGATAGCATGATGGAGCAGCTGGTGTGAGAATAAAGGAAAATATGTGTGTATTGGCAGCAGACAATTTATAACACGGCGTGATTATTCTCCCAGAGTCTTAAGCATCAGAACTTACAGCTTAAAAAATAATAATTCGCATGGACTACTTTACAACTGCCCACTGAGGGTTATTTGTTATTGTTGTTTGACGTGGGAGTTTTAGAAACCTCCTCCCTCTCCCCCCAAAGATCAGTGTGAATTCGTGACCCACATGATTCATAATTGATCAATTTTGAACATTTTAAATTTTTGTTAAGGATTTCACAGCCATCACAGGCCATTTTTAGCCAGGGAGTGGATGCTTGGTAAACCTACATCTCCACCTAGTGGTGCCAGGGAACAGTTAATGACTTTGAACCACAAGGAAATCAAGATTTAGTCATAGTTTGCAGCCAGCATGAAAGCCCTTGGTCGCCGAGGAGCTGAAGCACAATATTTAAAGATAACATTTTAATCTCAGAATATTTTTACTTCCTTTCCACCCCCCCATACTTTCCTTCTCCTCAACCCTAAAAGCTGGCATTCTTACATTGCAAGAGAGCTGAAAAATATTCCTCCCACTTTATTTTGTATTCTTACACTGTGCTCAAAGGCTTTGACCAAAAACTCATTTGGGTAGCCAAGGATCATCTCTCAAGATCCCCCTCGCCCTCCTCTGCTTTCTTATTCTTTGCCAGCTCACTACTTGGCAGGCGTCTCCATTGCTAGACAGGCCAAACTCAAGTTTCTCTATAGAATGCTCAGGGCTTATTCTCCGTCTGCTTGAAAAAATTACTGACGATGGACCCACACCCTTCAGGTGAATGAAGCCACCACCTCTGCCCTCCCCACCTCGGATTCTGCCAAGCAGAGAAGTCACATCCAAACTGTTTCCAATGCAGCAGCCCAGCACACCCCTCTCCCATTAAGCCCTGATGCCCCAGGGTGTTCCTTCTCGCCACTGGACTCATCCAGGGCATCACCTCCACTGTTGCGAAATATGAGTACCAGGGCTTTTCGGATGGTACATGTCTAGAAAAACTAAAGCTAACTACGAGAGTCGCTGCTTGCTAATCCCTGTAATTAAACGCTACTTGTCAGAGGGTATATTACGCTGAAGCTGTTAACGCTGTATTGGACCCCAAAATGTTTAATAATCCTACCCTGCAATGCTGAATTTTTTAATACCTATTCATTAACACCCATTAACTTCTATAGAAGGCAAAAAGAAATAAATGTATTAAACGTCAGTTCGCTTCTGCTGTAACCTATCTTTTCCCTTAAACCTGGTGTTCTGGCATGCGCTTCCTTAAAAGTGAGGAAATGCTCCATATGCAGAGAAATCTATGGAGAAAAGTTTAGAGCGCTGGAATTCCTAGAGCTTTCCCCGCCTTTAGAGCAACTGTTCACCATCGTTAGCTGAGATGTTTAAGTTCTCCAGTCCTCATCCTCTGTGTCACCATCAGCCAAGAGCAACCACGTGGTGTGTTTTTCCTTGTACCTCCCCCCCCTCCGCCCCCGTTGCTTCCAAAGTGCTGCCTTGACAGGTAGGGGGGATTTCACTTGGTTCGGTTGGTAATGCGTTCTCAATATTAGTCTCTTTCCGTAAGGAAGAACTGTGGTTGACCACCTTTTGGCCAGATTGGTCTGAAATTACATGGAGATAATCAACACCCCCTCACTCCTTGAACGTCCTTTGGATTTTCCCATCCTTCAACGCAAGTGGGAAGTGATGAGAACATGAAGCATTCACACCAAGGACACTTTAAGCTTCCACAAAAGGACAGGACTAGAACGAAGGAACAAAGAGCCAGACAGATTCTCAGAGACTATGTCTCACAGGGAGGTTGGGTTTAGGTAGAGCGGGTGAGAAAAGTATCTTGAGTCTGTGGGGCTCCACTTGACTTCCTGGACTCATCCAGCGGCTACACTGCAGCACAGACTCTGCACACAATCCAGTCTTCCTGGGCCCACCTGTGACAGACACGTCTGTAAGGTGAACCAGGATGGTCTAGTGATGTGGGAACACAAGAGAGTTTCCAGTAGTGCTTGCAGTGGACACACACGCGTGCGCGCGCACACCAGTCCATCAGCCTCAGCGTCGAGAACTTCCTAAATGAACGTGAACCCTGTATTTTAAAACTGTTAAGTATTTAGGTAAGAGAGGTACTATCAGTCTGTTTTATTTATTTTGGCCACACTGCGTGGCATAGGGAACTTCCCCTAACCAGGGACCGAACCCACGCCCCCTGCAGTGGAGCGCTGAGTCTTAACTACTGGACCACCAGGGAAGTCACATGTCACTTTAGAGGTAATTTAAAGCGTGGGTGGGTGGAGTTGCTTCTGGAATCTCATTGCTCCCTCCCCGACCCCCAGTGCCTGTTGATCTAAGGAGTTGCAAAGGGTCAAAGTTCTGCAGTCAAACCAGCCCGTTTCCCAACACGGCTACCCTCAGGGAGAAGACATGGAGGTCTGCTAATAATTGCTTACACTCCAGAGTTAATTATTCCCAAGGTGAAAGTCTTTCTGACTTAGTCCACTGCTTTGGCCCCTGTGACAGGGGTCACACTGGCTCCTCTGTCCCTGCTACACAGGGACCCGTACAGTCTGGTGGGTACTGGTCCATCATGGAGCAGGTGCCTTCGCTGCCCCCGCTGTGGCAGTGAGGCTGCTGGGCTCTGAGAATGAGGCTCTTTCAGCACCACTGACATGGTCAGCACCCATCCCCCCAAAGGAGTGATGATTCATGAGCAAAGGGGCTTCAGACCTCAGCCCACAGTAGGTGGAAGATGGTTGAGGGGGACCCTTCCCCCTCAACCATGAGGCCTTGGGGTCTTGTCACCAGCACAGAACCATTTCCTTCACGTTTCAGGGAAATTAAACCTCCCGCACTGGGCTGTGTCACCCCTTCATATCAAGGGCTCTTACAAAGAGTAGGGCTTCAGCAAACCAGAAAGCTTCTATGCTTTTCCTTGGTGCAAAGAGTTAAGTCTTCTTTATTTACATGACAAAGAAGAGACTCCTCTGATATACAAAGGAGAAAATCTGCTCCAAGATGATTCAATGTCCCATCCGGTGTGTGCTAACTCTTGTGAACCTAGCCCAAAAGGCACCAGTCCTGTAATATACATTATATTAGTCTCTGTTCATGCTCAGATCCTTCACAGCTTGGCGAAACTTATTCTGTCATGAAAATAACATCCCAACAGCAAGGTTCTACCTGTCCCATTGCCTTCAGTACAAAATGAGTGGCTTCCCTGTTCCAGGACAGGAAAGGTCTGGTCTAGAAAGGACTGTGGGCCTTAGAGGTCGAGGCCTGGGAGAGGGATCCTGACACCGGTCCCCAACGAGGAGCAAGTTTCGTGTTTTCATCATGGAACACGTAGGAGAACCCGAAACACACTCAGTGGGTGTTCTTCCTTATCGGTCCTTCCAATTTTGTTTGTTTTTCATTTTATTCCTCCTTTGTATAAGGAAATGTACAACATCAGTAAAGGAACACCGGTGGAAACCAAAAGAATCAGCTGAGTAACGAACTGATATCTTTTAAAAGAAAAGCGCAATGCTGCGGCATATGCTACAGTGTGCCCACATGACAATAGGACACACCAGCTGGAAGAGCCACAGAAAAATACCAGCAGAATAAATGAGAGATTGTGTGGAAATAAAAAGGAAGAGACTGAATTTATTTGCAGGACTAAGGCATTCTCACAAGAAAGATACTGCACCAAAAAATACTTATCGTCAAAAGTGTACAAAAACTATCCTTTTCACAAAATCAGGGATTTGTGCCTAAAGTCCCACAATGATTGAAGTACGTACGCCCGTGGTGGGGGAGATCTAGTTTTTCTAAAGTCAAGTGTCTTTCTATAAGGATGGGCCCTAACAGGAGTCAATTCTCCTTTCATTCCACGTGAGGCACCTAGCGCTCCAAGGAGTGTTGAGAGAATTAAATAAGATGGTCACTTCCTTCTCTTCATCCCCTGAGTAGTCCTTCAGCCCCTACAGAATTTAAAACTGTAATATGTTTGGAATTACTGGATGGAGAAAACAAGAGAGAAGTCCACACTGTGTGATCCCCATCAAAGGCAAACTGGGTAAGCAAACACTTGGCCGGGTTTCCGGCCACTTCCTGCCGCTCCCTCACAGAAACGCTCCCATGGCTTTCTCAGAAGTGCCAAGAGGACGTCACAAGTAGTTCTCCAGTGATCATCTTGCAGGCCCAGTGCTTAAATGATAGATGTTATTAGGCCTTGAGAAACACTGTCACCAGCCCCAAACTGAATCTCAGGGTCTAGAAGTGGGACCTGGGAAGAAACTCAACATACACCTGTACATCTGACTAAATTCTGTAGTCCTCTGCTCTGAGGTGTAGAGCAGACTGCGTTGTGAGTTCAGCGCAGTGACAACCCTCTCAGCCAACCTGTTGATGACTTGTAACTGACTATAATGAATATCACTGCATGCTCTGTTCGTTTACCTGCCCCCTTGTCTGCATTCTGATTTAATTCAGGGTGACGATCATTGCTTACCCTGGAGTCTCCCAACGGTTACTGCCGCGTGCAGCTTGGGGTGGACGTTCAGGACGTTGAATTAATTGTCCTTCATGAAAGTAAGATCTCCACAGCAGTGGCTCTTATTCACTCTTGAAATGTGCCACTTTGTTGTGTCATTCCTACGTCTGTGTGAAGGTGTGGGGTCTTTGAAGGCTCTCTTTCCCTTGGCCTCCTAGGAATCAAACAGGATGATCCAAAGCAGAGCACTGATGGAAGAGGGATTAGAATGAAAAAACTGTCCAAATCCAAGAACTATTCCGTCACTTCTCACCTACTGTTACTGCAACAAGCCTAAACTTATGTGGATCAATAGTACTAGAATCACGAAAATCTGATTGCTTGAGATGATGCTAAGGCACAGGTTGAAACTTCTTCATGGAAACAACTCAAAGTACATATCAGCTTAAGGAAGACTTTTAAGCACTCCCAAGTTTTAACCACAGGTCCTCAAGGGAACAGAATATCTCAGAATGTGCTAAGCCCACCTATAAACTATCTGAGAGTTTAAATATATCCTTATATTGCTGCCCTTGCCCAAGTTGAAAATCTTAATGAAGCGATGGCGGCTCTACAATTGCCTTCTATTTTATATTTTATCTTTTTTGTTTTTTGTGTGTGTGTGGTACATGGGCCTCTCACTGTTGTGGCCTCTCCCGTTGCGGAGCACAGGCTCCGGACGTGCAGGCTCAGCGGACATGGCTCACGGGCCCAGCCGCTCCGCGGCAAGTGGGATCCTCCCGGACCGGGGCACGAACCCACGTCCCCTGCATCAGCAGGCGGACCCTCAACCACGGCGCCACCAGGGAAGCCCTGTCTATTTTTTTGGATATTATTTCAGGATCGCCCTTTTCACTCTCCAAGGCCCCGTATTTCTCCCGTCTCCTATATTCTCTGCCAGCACAATCACAAAGATAAAGTTACGGAGAGCGGTGCGGGCCCGTGGCATCCCTTCCCCTTCAGCCATCTTCTTCTTTAGACTCTCTTTTACCCCCAATTTTTCTAATCAAGATGAAGAAAAGTAAGCTGCTGTATCACACACAAGTCCTTTCTTCACCTTATAATTATGGTAAATAAGGCAACGCATGAGGAATGAGGCAGAAACGGGGCCTCCAAGGGGTGGCATTTGGGGAAAGGTCAGTTAAGAACCAGAGGCAGTGGAGAGCAGTGGTTAAGACCGCTTTGCAGAGCAGTTCCAGCTCATCAGTTTCTCTCCTAGACCCCTGTCTTTAAAGTGGAAATGAAAATTGTATTGATACTTGCTACTCAACTGCTGTGACGATTAAATTAAATGATGCATAGGAAACACCTAGTGCAGCCTCACTGGGCTGGCGATGCCAGCCAAGAAGACAGCAGTGCTGTGGTCCTGCAGGATGTGAGACAGCTGGGCGGCCACACTCTATTAGCCCTCCTCCGTCTTGCTCTCATTTCCATCCTCCCGTTCTGCCTCCCAGGCCCCCCTTTCCGCCTCTGCCTCCTCCTGTTCTTTCTTCCTCCTCTGTTGTTTCCCTCTATCTCTACTCCTGATTGAGTTTGTTAAAGGCACATATAAGGGTACAATATGTTTACTTTTTCAATTCAAAAGGAGCGTGGTCCTATTTGTGCAGTGACTTAAACCTGCCCCTCAACATGCCCGCATCTAAATTCCTAAATACGAGCAGACAGAGCCTCAAGAAACATGGAGGAAAACCCTCACTGCAGTTGCCTTCTAGGGTGCCTTGCTGGAAGGCAGCAAATGCTTTTATCAATATTAAAATGGCAGACCCATCTTTCCAGCGAGCCAGGCCCTGTTCTAGGTATGGGATCATTTCAATACACACGACCTAGTCATGAGACACACTACATGCCGGGCATCGTGCTGTAGGTACTCCTCACATTGACCCCTCAATGTCAGTGCCCTCTTAGGATGAGGACACCAGGAACCAGCAAGGTCATGCATCACACACACTCACCAAGGCCACCCAAGATAGAGCTGAGAGGAAAACTAGGTCCGTTGGACTCTTAAGACTCACACTTTCCCTGTTACATCTCTTGAAGAAGAGACTAACATCTCAGGAAAAAATGTTCTGCATAACTTTCTAGACACCTGAGTGTAGACTGCCTTTCTGAAATCTACCAGCATCTGAAATCTACAGTGATGTGACATGAATCTGACATCCTGACTTTTACCTCATGGAGCAACCTTTGTACCCCCTATAGACAAACTCCTCCTGGACAAGCCAGGTGTGGTTGACTACAGATTTTCCTTAACCATGGTGGACTCATCTATTTGACACCCTTGTCACCTGGATAAGAATCCCGGGACCCCGCCTTCCAGGCTGATCTTCACGGTGCTTCCCTGCACTGTTTCTCCTCTCAGATCAGCCAGCCCCTGCTCCCATCCTGCCCTGGCAGGGGCTCTTCTTTCATAAATTTTCCTTCAGACTAATTCTTTCCTTTCTTAATTATGGCTTAAAAACACAGCACTGAGACACACTGCGTTTGCAACTATAATTCGTTAGCACTGAAGGCTGTGGGAAAACGTCCTCACCTCTCATCGGCTATTGGAATGTGGATTCTCTGGCTGTTGAGTTTTCCACGATCTTTATGAAGTGAAATGCGATATTAGTTTCTAAGGCTTTCCCAAGCAACTGTCTTCTAATGGGAAAACTTTAACAAAAAATATGTATCGCATACCAAAGAGCTAACCTCACTTTCATAAATATTTATAGTGTAGGCAGAGTTGAAACATCCTTGGTAAGACGGACGTGCTTCTTTGGATTTCCAACAAGAAAATGCCTTGCGAGCTGAACCCTTTCTACCGCCAATAGGCACAAGCCCTTGGTGGTGGTCATGGGGCTGGGCCACAAAACAAAATCACTAAGTGTTCCAGGAAGGGTTCATCCCAGAAGAACTTCTCCAAATATCCTCCTCTTTCCACGAAAGAGGAGGATGAAAACATAAGAACAAATGTTGGGTTTGGAAGGACCTCAAGCTGCTGTGTTGAAGCCTCGTGTAACTTGGAGGGTTTGGTTATCTTAGCAGTGACTGGTTCTCAAAGTGTGGTCCTCAGGCCAGCAGCCTCAGCATCTTCAGGGAGCTTGTTGGAGATTACATGCTCAGGCTCCACTACAGACCCGCTGAGTCAGGAAACTGAGTGGGGGAGATGGGAGCTGTTCTGTGTTTACCAAGCCCTGCAGTGACTCTGATGCCACTAGGTTTTGCGAAACATAGTCGTTTACGATCTTGGAAAAACCTAAGTATGAATCCTGTCTCCAGGACTGCCCTTGGTGCATGACGTAACCTCTTCAAGCCTCATTTTCGTCACCTATGAAAAGGGGATCATGTTACTCACTTTACAGAATTGCTGTAAAGATTCATTGAGGGCTTCCCTGGTGGCGCAGTGGTGGAGAGTCCGCCTGCCGATGCGGGGGAGGCGGGTTCGTGCCCCGGTCCGGGAAAATCCCACGTGCCGCGGAGCGGCTGGGCTCGTGAGCCCTGGCTGCTGAGCCTGCGCGTCCGGAGCCTGTGCTCCGCAGCGGGAGAGGCCACCACGGTGAGAGGCCCGGGTAGCGCAAAAAAAAAAAAAAAAAAAGATTCATTGAGAAAATCCATATAAATTGTGAGTCACAGTGCCTGGCACAAAATAAGTATGCAATACAAATTCTCTATTATCATTATTATTATTATTATTGTTAGGAAATCAATACAGTTTAGTTAAATGATCTAGGAACAGGCAATACATGGAGGAAAAGAAAGAGTGACAATTTCAAACAATGTATTCACAAAAGTCAAAGCAGCTTTCTTTCGTGATTAAACATGAGACTCAAAGGAACTTTAAACTTGATGATTAAAATAAACTTGCTGATGAAGTTTTAACTTGATGATTAAAAGTAACTGCATATGTAACAACAAGGTACTACTGTATAGCACAGGAAACTATATTCAATTTCTTGTAATAACCTATAATGGGAAAGAATCTGAAAAAGTATATATATATATATATATATATATATACACACACACACACATATATATACTTTTTGCTGTACACCTGAAACTAATACAACATTAAAAATCAACTATACTTCCATAAAAAAAATTATAAATAAAAAGTAACTAACTACATGTGAAAATCGAATTTTCCTCTCCTATCAAAAAGATCATTTTTGAGGGACCATCTAACGTGATGGGCATCTCCTGAGCATCACTGTACATCCCCTGGGCCCCTCCTGTTCTGATGCAGAGATCATTTCTGAGCAGATCTGCCGGCACTGGAGGATGCAGCACTCAGTGCCCCACACTCACTGCAAGGCTGCACCTCCACCTCATCTTCTGCTCCGGGTCTCCTCACGGAAGGCCTGGGGGAGCTGCTCACTAGTCACTGGTGTGCAATCTGGAGTCTAGGAGAATTAAGGACCACGAAGCCCCTGTACTTACTGGAGACAGGAGCCAGCGGTTACCTGTCCCTCCTTCCATCCTCCAGACGGACCATCCTGAGACATTTCCAAAGACCCTTGGAAAGACGAGGTGCAACTCAGTCAGACATTCTTGAGTTCAATTTCCTTCCTTCCCTGCTGCAGTCCCCACCCTCTTGGCCTCCTGATCCCTGGACTCACTTCCAAAATAAGCCACCTGCCTTCCAAACTGAATCTCAGCCTCTGCTTGGGGACCTAGGCTGAGACAGCCAACTTCATCCAAAAGTAATAATGGCATAGCAGTAGATTTTTTTTAAAGGTTGCTTAATAATTTTAGATATAGAACAAGCATGTGTAAGCTGAGATCCATGCATGGCCTTCAGATGGTTCCATAAAGCAACTGAAATGTTATCCAAATTTTATACATGTATGGTTTTTTATGTTGTATCTATCTAATACCAGATAGTCAAAGGAGTCTATGACTAAACAAAGTTAAATTGACTGTTTTTTACAGGTCACAGGACAAATTCTACTTTAATACATTTGAATGACTCTTTAAATTCTTTTCGCACATTCAAGCTTCAAAGTGTTAAAGATTATTTGAAATAGATAGAACATCAATTAGTTCTTGATTTTTGTTTGTTTGATTGATGGTTTGATTGTTTCTTCAAGAGGAGCTGAGTCACTCATGACGTTACATATTCATCCAAATCTCAAGCCTTTGTTTTTTGTTGTTGTTGTTGTTGTTGTTGTTGTTGTTGTTTATTTTTCTGCGGTACGCGGGCCTCTCACTGCTGTGGCCTCTCCCGTTGCAGAGCACAGGCTCCGGACGCGCAGGCTCAGCGGCCATGGCTCACGGGCCCAGCCGCTCCACGGCATGTGGGATCCTCCCGGACCGGGGCACGAACCCGCGTCCCCTGCATCGGCAGGCGGACTCCCAACCACTGCGCCACCAGGGAAGCCCTCAAGCCTTTGTTTTGACCAGCTAGGCCTTTGTCCTGGCTCTGGCCTCGGCGCCCCTCCAAGTTCATGTGCTTTCATCCTTACTGATGTTTGTGTTAGCTTTCTACCGCTGCTGCAACAAATAACCACACACTTGTGGCTCAGAACAACACAAAATTATTCTCTTACCATTTTGGAAGTCAGAAGTCCAAAAGCAGTCTCACTGGACAAAAGTCCGGGTGTCGGCAGGGCTGGCTGCTTCTGGAAACTCTGGGGAAAGAGTCCATTTCCTCGCCTGTCTCACCTCCTAGAGGTCACCGGCATTCCTTGGCCCGTTGGCCTTTCCTCAATTCTTTCCAATATTTTGCTACTGTCCCCACACCTCCCACTATTTTTTCTGACCCTCCTTCCACCTGTTATAAGGACCCTTCTGATTACATTGGGCCCATCTGGGCAACATCTCCAGATCCTTAACTTAATCACGTCCTCAAAGACCCTTTCACTGTCTAACCTGTTTATGGGTCCCATGGATTAGGACACAGATATCTGTGAGGGCTGTTGTTCAGTTTCCACAGGGTTCTCCGAGCACATCAAGAACACACCACCTCAGCCGATCTGAGCTGCTGTTCTCTCTCCCCAGCCTGTCCCCGTTATTTGCACGACCAGCACCCTCTCCTCACCCAGGTGTCTGCTCAGATGTCACCTCCTCAGAGAAGCCCTTCAGAGTCACATCTGTCACCACTCACCGTACCCTTCCTCCGCTTGAGTCTTTCTTAAACACTTGCATTAAGTGCCTCTATGTTACATAGTCATTCATTCATCGAGTTTTGAAGGAGCTTGTGGATCCAGTAGGCAAGATGGAAGGTAGCTGAGAAAACTGAAAGGCACAAAACAGAAACAGACTCACAGACTTAGAGAACGAACTTGTGGTTGCTGGGGGGAAGGGTTGGGGGAGGGATAGTTAGGGAGTTTGGGATTGACCTGTACACACGGCTACATCTAAGATGGATAACCAACAAGGACCTACTGCATAGCACAGGGAACTCTGCTCAGTGTTATGTAACAACCTAAACGGGAAAAGAATTTGAGAAAGAATAGAGACATGTATGTGTAGAACTGAATCACTTTGCTGTACACCTGAAACTATCACAACATTGTTAGTCAACTGTACTCCAGTATAAGATAAAAAGTTTAAAAAAAAAAAAAACAGAATGTGGCAAACCGAAATAAATAAGCTTCTAGCTCAGGATGACCCAAGGAGGCAAAGGCATTCTGGGGGACACAGGAAAGGTTTCACAGGGTTTTCTGTGACCAACTCTTACCCTGATCAGAATAGAGAAGAAAGGGAAGGACTTCAAACCTTCAGTCATGGTGCCTCTGAGCACAGCTGGGATGTTACCATAGCCCAGAGGTCCTGCCAGCCTCCCACACACTTACAGCAGCACCTGTGATATCCAGGGCTCTGGCACCCACTAGGGGATGGGACCTGTACTACCTTTGTCTTCCTGCTCCCCAAAGCCCCATCCATCTGTAGATCTGGCTGCAGAAGGGAGTTGCCCCCTCCCCCGACATTTGGCCCATCACATTTCCTTTTCAACATCCCCCTGGGGCACTGCTTAGCCTTGCAAAGATGCACTTATAAATGCAGATGCTGCTCCAAATGAAGGAAGCACCAGGTAAAGACACTCTTCTCTAAGAAGAACTGGTTATGTAACAGCAGAGACTCAGGAGGGCCTTTCTGGAACCTACACCTGAGGCTTGAGATTTAACCCACACACAGTCACCCGCAAGCCCAGCTACCACTCCTAGTTGGTAGCTTTGTGTCTGCAGGTGTGAATCTTCATAACTGTACCCCTGACTATGTTACCACTAAGACAGAAAAACAGCCGGTGGAGGAAAGGCAAACTATGTAGAAATACACACTAAAAACTAAAATTCCATGGCAGCCAGTTACAAAACACACTGCAGAAGGGCATGTCCTTGGGATCTGACTGGCCGACTTTGCACACTGGCTCCACCACTACCTGGGGAGTTCACTGTCTCTTCCATGCCATGACTCGGTCTCCTCCTTGATGAAGTGTGGATAATGATACCATTTGCTTCAAGGAGATTGAGGATAAAATGAGATCATTTACATAAAGCAAAATAATATCTGGCATATAATACCTATTCAGTAAACATTAGCTCTTTGTATCATTTGGGTTTTTTTTTAGCTTTTTATTTTATGCTGGGGTATAGGTGATGAACAATGTTGTAAGTTTCAGGTGTACAGCAAAGTGATTCAGTTATACGTATACATGTCTCTATTCTTTGTCAAATTCTTTTCCCATTTAGGGAAATGGGAATATTGAGCACAGTTCCCTGTGCTATACAGTAGGTCCCTGATGGTTATGCATTTTAAATGTAGCAGTGTGTACAGGTCAATCCCAAACTCCCTAACTATCCCTTGCTCCCTCTCTTCCCATCTGGTAACCATAACTTCATTCTCTAAGTCTGTCAGTCTGTTTCTGTTTTGTAAATAAGTTCATTTGTAGCATTTCTTTTTAGATTCCACATATAAGTGATATCATAAGGTACTTCTCTTATTTGTTTTTAATCACAAATGGATGCTAATCTTGGTACTGGTATTCACTCTTTGACATGGAAATAATTAGCGGTATCAGTCATATCTTAGCCTGTTTAGACTGAGTGACTTGTAAATGACAAAACTTCTTTCTCACAGTCCTAGTGTCTGGGAAGTCCAAGATCAAGGCGTCAGCAGATTCAGATTCTGGTGAGAACCTGCTTCCTGGTTTGTAGACGACCGTCTTCTCATGGTGGAAGGGAGTAGTGATTGTTCTGAGCATTAATTCTATTCATGAGGGCTCTGCCCTTATGACCTAATCACCTCCCAAAACCGTCATAATGGGGCTCAGATCTCAACATATGAATTTAGAGGAACACAAGCATTCAGTCTAGAGCAAATTGCATATGACAGAATTCCGTATATTCCTCTTTATAGTTTATTGCCTAAAAGGAGTCATATTTAAAATCATAAAACAGTGTCATATCACCGTACCCATCAGATTTTAAACAAAGGCATGGTGAAGTAAGATGATGGCCCTAAAGTAAATCAAACTCATCAGCCTGAACACTTGGCCTTCATAAACCATAGACAGCAAACTACTTAACAGAGGCGGGGGAAAGGCAAATTGTCACAAATAGACCATTCTGTCTCTGAAATTGAAACACATCTCCCTATTTCAGGTCAATTAACTCTGAAAGAAGAGAAGCTTGGTACCTTACCATATTTTCTTTATTTTTGTGGGCAGCCTCTATACGTCCATTAGTTGGGTCTAGCACAGAACCTCAACTGCATATTTACAGCATAAAAAACGAATTTTTCCCACTCTGTGACCTCTGCCCCCAAAATTGATTTCCCTCTTTGCTATGTGGAAGGTAGTGACAGTTATTTTTATTTAACGATGTGATCATGGTGATTTTGTTTCAGCAATCAATTCAGTTGTATGCTGTGTGGAGCTGTCATCTGAGAAGGGCTGTTACTGATGCTCCTTTATCTACCTACACCAAACAGCTTTCCCAATTATGTCAATTACTTTCAAATTAATGAAAGATCCTACTTAAATAAATAATCACTTTTTTAAAAAAGTTTCCCCATCGAATTATATGATATCGTCTTCATATGACAAGTACCGCTCCTTAACCCTCCAAGATAAAAGGCGTCTGTTGGTGGCATTTCGATCCTTATCCATTATTTATACAGGGCATAGGTGTAGGTGCAGCTCATGGTGGGTGCACCCGTGCAGACAGAACAAAGCAAGAACTTTCCTTTGGGGGATTACGGTATAAATGCACACAAGGACACACGAGACAATAAAACGCAATGCAATGCGTTTACGATGTTGAGAAGTGTGTGGTTATTGTAACTGAAACACTTTGCGGAACAGATGGTTTTTAAGAAGGTGAGTGGGTTTGCTGTACTTTAATAGGAGGCTGCTCTGGGATCCTGAGGAGAAGAGAAAAAAGTGGCCATGGGAAGGGAATTCCTTTCCCCTCCACCACCTGGGTACCTCTCCTTAGCTTCCCTGTTATCCATGTTCCATCATTAGAGAGATGGCACTCGGCCAGTAGATCTATTTCTTCTAAATAAAAGAGAAAGGGAATGAATAATGGTCAGGGAGAGAGGGGAAGAATGTGGTCAGTAGCCTGAGCCCTGGGATTAGGCAAACTGGGGTCAAATCTTGGTAACTGGGAGTCCTTGGGCAGGGAACTCTGCACATTTCAGTTTGCTGATTTTCAGATGATTACCACAGGCCCATACATCGTTGGAACCAGATGTATTTTGGAATTCAGGACAATGCAGAATTAACATGGGTAATACGATATGTATGCTGCATAGTACACACCACCCTGGCAAGGTCTGGCGTAATAAAACACAGACCTAATTTTATAGCAAATATTCAAAGCAAGTGGCGTAAACAAAGAGAACAAGTCAGCTCAGTCCGGGCTTTTCTGCCCAATGAAGTCGTGTTATATTTCGTGGACTGGGGAGTCATGGCACATCTTTCTGTGAGAAAGACGAAGATCCAGCACACCAGTGGAACAGAGAAATTGATCTGAAATAGAAACTGATCAGAGCAAAGACCGGCTAGATCACAGGTCTTGACGCTATTATTTCATTTCGTCCTTTGCCAAGTCAAGGTGGTCTTACCTCGTTCCCCCTGCTTCTACCTTTAGCACCAGCACTCCAGTCCCAGTTACCAGCTTTCCTCATGGTCAGCTCCCCAATAGTCACCCAGATCGTGAGTCCGCTAATCAGGAGGGGCCACTCGGAGAAGCTGTGTCCCTGTAAACTGTTCTCCACACTGAAGCCCATGTGATCTCCCACCACAGGCAAATCAGATCCCGCCGTCCCCTGGCGGAAATCCTGCAGTGACGTTCCATGATCCCCAACCTAGGGGTCCAAGCCTTCGACAAGGTCTACCAGCCCAGCCCGCGGTCAGGTGGCTCTCAGTTCCTGAGCTCCTTCTCCTGTCTGAGCCCTTCGTACCTGCTGTTCCCTCTGCCCGGAATGCTCTTCCTCCCCTGCTCTCCCAGTTCCCGTCCCTTTGTTCTTTGGATCTGAGATTCAGGTTGCTCTGTGCTGCCCACACCTGGCCATGCTGTCCTGCCCTACTAGCCCCCAGCATTGTCCTCCTGAGACTCTCTCCAAGGTGGTCAGTGGATATACTTCTGGGCTTGTGATCACACACTCCCTCCAACGGGACATGAGTCCCATGAAGTCAGGGCACCTGTTTTGCTGGCTGTTGGATGGCAGGGCTCAGCACCTTGCTTGGCACGTGGTACCCCGTCAGGCAGGTGCTACTATCACTATGTACTAGATGTAACAGCCAAGTCTGACAAGAAGCAAGTAACTTACACAACATCACAGAGCAAACACAGTGTGAACTCGGGGCTGGGGCAGAGGCATGCCTCCCCTCCGCACACGGCCACGGAGCCGGTGCAGGGCCAGGACGGACACGGGAAATGCACCTGTGTGGATACAGGCCAGGATGAAAACACAACAGAATTTAACTTTCAAACTGAGGTGAAGAGCTGGTTCAAGACTCTGCGGGGAAAAAGCTTAGAACAACTGCTTATAATTAAAGTTCCCCCATCCAGATAACAGAGCTTACAAAAAAAAACCATTCTGGCTGGCTTCCTGCTCCCAAGTCCAGTGGTGTCATCTGCTCTCCGGGTGGGTCCGGCCTGGCTGACGCTGGCAGAAACGCAGAGCAACCTCACTTTCCAGCAGAAGAAAAGATGGGGTTCTTTCCTTGGTCACATGTCACCCCAAAACAACCTCCCCACTGACACCCCAGGTCTATTGTTGCCCTGATGATAAGCACGGTAAGCTGCTCTTTTAACCCCAAAGCAAG
The DNA here is from genome assembly GCA_004363435.1 of Platanista minor. Lineage (NCBI taxonomy): Eukaryota > Metazoa > Chordata > Mammalia > Artiodactyla > Platanistidae > Platanista > Platanista minor. Next base: position 25,473 of record RJWK010012358.1, read on the forward strand.
CTTGCAGAGTTTATCTTTCAGGGAGCTGTCTGCTCTGAATGAGGTGTTAAGTTCTTTACTTAACGTGAGTTCAGTGACTATTTCGATTCTGTGTTAAGGTAATAGTTGATGGTAGTCATTTAATCTCTAGAAGAGACATCATAATAATTCTTAAGTTCTTTACCAAAATCGTAAATGTCATACCTCTTTTTAGTTGCATACAATGATAGATCAAAAAGTTAGAAGTGTATATTAGACCTATTTACTTTCAGTAAACACTTGTTGAACAATTCCTCTCAATCATCAGACGTCTGTGGGAAAAATAATGTATATTTTACATCTTTAAAGAAGAGAGTAACCAACGATATGGTACCTCTTTCGCTATGTATGTATAATCCTTGAATGACATTATGCAATGCAGCTTCTTTAAGAAGACTTATCACCTCTCTTAGGATAAACATATCAGATGGTTACCATTTGTCCAAAGATATGAACACAGTAGAACATATAAAAATGAAAAAATGTCTCAGAAAGCAGTGCTAGAAAAAACAAGGCAAATTTCATCTGTTTCTAATGGTAGTATTGAGCTGGACAGATAAGTTGGATTAATCCGGAAATGAAGCCTTAAAATATTGAAATGATTGAGAAAGATGAATCTCAATTTAGCACAGATGTTCTAGAAAGAAATTTTAAAAAAATACAATTTAATGATGAACATGCCAGAGCTTTCCTTCTGAGCAATTTGTGGTTTTTGGTCCTGGCTCCCAAATCAGATAGCTTGTGTCTCAGAGCTGCAGCTTCATCCATTGTAAAAGGAGGATAACAGGGCTATTGCCAAAGTCAAATAAAGTCATACTCACATCTCGGCACTCACTAAAGTGATGGAATTATCCCTTTATAGAATTTTCTGGAATTTCCTATATTAGATAATTGGGGAACTTTCCTATTAAAATGAATTCTAATCACCTCATGTACTATCGTGGGTTCCATCCACGATACTGTGTGAAGATGCTAACTGCAAAGGTCAACTGGCCATGACCTTTCCCATCAGGCCTTTGTAGGAATGACCCCATTCCCTACCACCTATTCTCACATTAAATTAAAACCGTGATGTTTTGATATACTGGCCCCACTGCTGGTCCCAGAGGATCTATCCAGGGCTGGGCAATTGAGTTAAACTGGGCCAGTGAGAACCTTCCCCCCGAATTTGTGGACATGGAACCAGTGAGAGCGTAATTGAAGTTCCCCTGCAACGGGCTGAAATAATAAAATGTGAAACTGAGGCGATAAAGAGGGCCAGGATCCAGACACCTGGGGTGCTTCTGCAGTGAGGCTTCAGGGCAGAGAGAAGCTTTGAGGGTCACACGCGTATCCACTTGCAGCCACGGCGGCCGTAATGTCTCTGGCGAGCTGTGGAGAATCATACGCGGTTAAATGATAAATGAGTTAAGACTACTGATAAGGCTTATAGGATATAAAGACTGTATGTGCCCCGAAGTACCATTCATGTAGCTTGGTCCCTTGATGTTTGTATAAATCATCAACTGAAGCTTCCAAGAGATTAAAACACTTATTTTTGAGAAACATCGGGAAATCTGATGAAGGTGATACCCTGAAGTGAAAAATGGACACCAGATGATAGGTAAAACGTGATTAAATTCTTCTTGTCTAAAATTAAATTGGTTGATTTTATAGGTGAACCCAAGGCTTATTTATTCTTTAACTATTTTCCTTCCCTGTCTTAATTATTGACAATTTTTGTCAATATAAAAGCTTTATATCCACTAAGCCGTAGCTGAAGCTAGGCATGTAGGAAGATATTAATCATACATAATATATTTGTGAAAAGTGAGAAGTATAGTAAGCCTGGTAACCTACTCTCTAATGCTATTTGATTTAGAAATAAAGTAGGGCCTATTTATAGGGGTAAATACAATGAAATAATTCTGAGTTATGTGTCCAGAATTAAAAGCAAAGCACATAATACGGTGAAAGTTAACTATATCAGCATATAGCTCCCAATGAAAGGAAGTACACTTATTAAAGTGAAACACCCAGGGAGTTTGTACGGTGATCAAAGATTCTATATCTAGATTGTGAGTTGCTGAAATCCATTATACTCTTCAACTATAATAATAACAACAATAATAGTAAGTGGCACTTAAACAGCACTTTTCAAATGCAACATCATAACACTTTGCATTTATGTGGGCATTCATAGTTCACAGAGCACTTTCCCACACAGTACCTCATGGGAAACTCACAAAAGAGCCTGTGAAGCAGGCTGGACAGAGATGCTTCCATTCAGAAACATCAGGCACCTGAGGTGACACTGGGGTACCTACAGGAACCTGGCCCCTACTCAGGTCTCTTGGCAGTTTCCACATCTATGTGGGAAACAAGTGACCCCTGTAGTATGTTATTCCCTGTAGGACACATGTGCCTGTTTACAGGAAGGCTGAATGAGCCGCAGGTCCTTGAAAACACTCCCTTAAAATGGGATACCTCTTTTGCAGTCATTCAAAATCAAAAATTATAGTAATTATTTTGAGTGTATCTTTAATTTCTATGGCAGCTTGCAATTTACAAAGTACTTTCCTATACATGATGTCATTTAAACCGCACAGCTTCATCATCATACAGAAAAGACAGGCATTCTATTCCAATTTTAGCAGAAAGAAAATAATCCACGACCAGAGAGGCCGACTAGGTCACCCAAGTTTTCTAAGCCAGGAATGGCCGAGGGAAAATGCTGACAAGCAAGGTCTTCTGATACAAGCACAATGCGGTATATGAAGGAACCCTACCTTTTACATCTTTCTAAATAGCGCAAATGTCATTTTACCTCTGAAAGACAGTTATCGGATGCCAACCATGCGCTGGGATACAAAATAGTGGCTAACGTTAAGGACACAGAAGTGATTCTCAAAGTCGTATTTCTCAACTCTGAGGCTGCTTCCCTCAATTCCATTTTCCAGAGGTTCGCGGTCACGCTGCTGGTGAAGCAGCCGTGATGCTGGAGTGACCAAAGCACAGGTTTGAGTGTTGGTCTGGCTTGAATTTAAATCCTCACCCTGACCAGCTCTGTGACTCACACGCGTTATCTCCTGTTTCTCTGAGCTCATTTTAAACGTTGGAAAGGTAACCTCCACTTAACAGATTTATTTTGAGTATACAATGAGACAAAGTATGTAGCATCCATAGACCAGGGTCCCACATATAATAAACATACCTTAATTAGTAGCCTGAAAAGCAAAGGGCCTTTTTTTATATATGTTATGCTCAATGAAACAAACAAGGCCAGAGAACGCAAGAAATTCACAGCTGAACTCCTATCTGGATGCAGTTTCCCCTCAGCTCCACTTCTCCTTCCCCTCCCTGGGTCAGACGATGCACCTGCATCCTCAGCAGCTCCTTTGCCCTGAGCAACTTCATCTCCACCCTCACCCTCCTCTGGCCCCTCCTCCTTTTCCAACAACCAATGACCATTTACAGTGTGGAAACAAAAGCGATGTACTGGAGCTGTGGCTATAGCAGGGGACTCAGCCATCACCTGGGTGTTGGTAGAGACTCAAAGGCAGGCGGAGGAGTGGGAAAGATTTAGGGTAGAAAAACAATAGTATTTCATATATGCCCTGATTGGAGGCTGTGGGCATGGACATCTCAAAGCAGACTAGCTAGAAGTGGCATATTCCATGTGATTGTTATGGGTGCATATCTGGCTTTCTCTAGTTGGTCCTAAGTTGGAAGTAGGGACAAAAATTAGGTAGCATGTCAATTATTAATCAAGTCCTGGCCCTTTGGGCTTGATTATCACTGGGGTTGTTGGTTGACTTTTTGGAATATTGCTGGAGATTGTCACCTACAAATTCGCACTCGCCATCTATCTCTACAAGGATTAAATCATGTGCTGCTGCAGCTGCTAACTTTCAACACCCTCTGAAAGGAGTTCAGGGTGGAGAGCAGAAATGAGGCACTCTGTGCTGTGGGGAAAACTGGCAGAACAGGTCTTCAGATAGTTAGATATTTTCAGGAGATGATTTTATGAGTCCAATTCTTGCATCTCCTCGTAACTCGAAAAGCACTAAAATCCCTCACGGTGACGTCTGCTCCTCGAGACTAGCAGCAAACCTTCTACAAAACACATGTGCTTGATTGCACGGACTCCCCCTTCACCAAAATCACACATACCCTGACGTTCCCCCACCTCTCTGGAGCAGTTTCTCAGAGTTCTCTGAAATGCTGTCTCCTGGGCTATAGTCCTCATTTTGCCCCCAAATAAAACTTAACTACAACTCTCACGTTGTGCATTTTTTTTCAGTCGACAAGATCACCTCTGACTTCCTGGGAGTCTGACCTAGAGATAGCAGGCTGGCTTTCTGGGCTTACTGTAGATGTTGGGTCGGTTTCCTGGGCTGGTTGTTGCAGATTATGAGACAGGGTTCTTTTTCTATATGTAATCTGGCCACTGGCCATTTGTATATTCAGCCTCTTGACAGTTTTCCATGGATTCCTCCTCCACCCCTCCACTCACTTGCCAACTTCCCCCTAACACGTGCTTTTAGCTCACAGTGCCCTTGGAATTATCCCAAAGAACTGGATACCATACTCTTTTTTTTTTTTTTTTTTTTGCGGGACGCGGGCCTCTCACTGCTGTGGCCTCTCCCGTCGCGGAGCACAGGCTCCGGACGCGCAGGCTCAGCGGCCACGGCTCACGGGCCCAGCCGCTCCGCGGCATGTGGGATCTTCCCGGACCGGGGCCCGAACCCGCGTCCCCTGCATCGGCAGGCGGACTCTCAGCCACTGCGCCACCAGGGAAGCCCCGTACTCTTTTGTTTACAACTCTTCTTGACTAAAATCTCCATCCCCATTCCATCCCGATACTTTACAGTGTCAACCCACCAGCTGAGTCTACAGGGAAACAGCTCTATCCTCGGAGCAGGGCAGTAAGTCCTGGCCAGCACGGCTTCCAGCAGGTACTACCCCTCTCCAGACACCAGGTTCCATATGCATGTGTGAGGACAGCAGTGGAGCTTAGGTCACAGTCGCGGGGTTACACACAGGTAAAGGGCCCTGCCCCCTCCCTCTTACCTCTATGGGTCAGGGTCTCACCACCCCCTGCAGCTCCACTTCTGGGGCCACCCCCCTCCCTTCTTTTTCCTTATATATCATCCATCCTTAATCCCCCAAATTTCAGAAGATGCTAACATTTCAATAAATAACTTGCAGGATGAATTTCCTCCTGGACCTGGGCTTTGTTAGCATGTTTAACTGAAGTCAAATCCAATAGGTAGAATGGTTTGAAAAAGCATTAAACTCACCTCGATATTTGGAGAATATCTGGTGGCCATTCACATATAGGGAGGGTGGCCTGAGTCCTCATGAAGATAATTAAACCTTTATCGTCATGTGCAGAGAAGCAAGCTTTTCTGTTCAGGAGAGTTTTTGAAAAGATTGCAGTTATGGCTGCCATAGGGGGCTCTGCTCTTTGGAAAGTCTTTAGTGGAATTCCCTGGGCTCCTCTGGTCTCGGCCTGCAGAACGTGTCTCGTTGTAACAGGAAGAAGCAGGGCTGTAGACAGCTCCAGGCATGTGTGAATTAACATAAGGCAGCGCTTTGAAAGCATCTGATGTTCAGGAAATTCACCTTGACCTTTGGTTTCCTCTTCCTCAGAAATAGGGTCAAAAATTTCCCCCAACACGCACCTGTGGCCAGCAGGTGGGAGACAAGATTCCCAATTTGTGGCATTTTGCTGTTTCTTAGGGCTTGTTTGTGTGAGTGGTGGGGGGGCTGAGGGTATAAAATTGGGGGGAGATAATGAAGGGAGGGGAAAACTACCGGGTTTGGGGGTCCAAGGTCATTGTTTAATGTGACAGAAGAAGACATTTTAATTGTAAGCAGTTAAGCCATCCCTGTTTTGTATCAACAGCTCTTCCCTGGGAAAACAATTGTGATACTACTTCTTTGGGTTTTAAAATGTTTCAGGGTTTCAGAAGCAGACAGGACACACGCTCAGAGCTGGAGAGACCATGGACATCTGTATCTCACTGTTGTCCCAGCTCAGGGCCAAGACCCTGTGGATGCTGCCATGTTCTCCCCAGGGACACGCTGAGTCAGCCTTGAAGAAAGTAGCAAGAACCAAGGCGTTTAGAGCCTGAAAGCCCAGAGTCCTGTCTCATGAGGAGGTGCTCATAAAAAGATGTTTAACCTTCAAGGGAGATGCCCTATTGCTTGGACCTTCACGACAATTGGGTGTAAAACTTTGAGTAAACACCTTCCTGACACCTATTACAGGCACTCAGCGGGAGGTGCGGCCATTAATCAGAACAGCCGCAGGGGGCAGGGTTGCTGATGGAGCCCCGGAAAGATGGCTTGGTCCCCTGCAGTTCTCTCTCTTTTGCTTCAAATTAAAACCCAAGGAAATCGAGAAGGAAAGAAACTCCATTTGATTTCTGCTCGCCTCCCAAAAGAAGGGGCAGCTTCGACCTGCCTGGGTAGCAGGAGGCACCTGAAGGATGCCAACGCTACCTGTGTTTTAACTTCCCAGGCAGGGAGGAGTAAAGGGAGCCCAGCGATGGAAGAGCTTCCCCCAAGGGACTAGAGGAGCAGATAAGGCTGAGCTCGTGTGACGGGGCCAGGACTTTCCCAAGGACACACAGGTGGGCAGGAAAGAGGTGGTGAGGTGTCACACAGACAGCCCCTGGCAGAGGACAGAAGATGGGCTGAGAGGATGGAATCAGCGGAGGTGGGAACTGTGTCCTGGTGTGTCAGGGATGCCCTGCAACGCTGGCGGCTCTTTCTCCATCTGCCGCCACCTCAGAGCCACAGAGACCAAGTGGAGAGCAGGGCTCTGGACTCAGATTGTCTGCGGGCGAACCTGACTGTGACGATTGAGGAACTGACATCACCCCGTGTGCCTTGTTTCCTCATCTGTTAAATGGGTTTAATAACACTAAAAACCGGCAGTTAGAATTTTTGCAATGCTGCATATTATTATTATGACAGTATCTGAAACTCAGACAATGAGTGAGGAGTCATTCTTGCCCCAGGTCATTTCTGAGGCAGAGACAATGAAGCCTGTTATGAAGGATGGTGTTCTCCGAATTAATGGTGAGAGAGAAATAAAATTAAAAACAGCTACTGGGGATGAATAACATCCTTTCACCCTTCCACAGTAAGGGAAAACATGAGTGCTTAAATTTTGTAAGGGAGGGACTTCCCTGGCGGTCCAGTGGTTAAGACTCTGCACTTCCAATGCAGGAGGCACAGGTTCAATACCTTGTCAGGGAACTAAGATCCCACATGTTGTGCAGTGCAGCCAAGAAATTTAAAAAATGAATGAATAAATAAATTCTTTTTTTTAAAAAGGTAAATTTTGTAAGGGAGAAATGAATATTACCGGTATACGGAGGATTAAGTTAGCTGGCAGCATACAGAGCAGAAGAAAAGCAAAATTTAAGTCTCAGGGGTAGGAAGCATTTGCTATTCACACGCATTCTCCTCTGGGAAGCCTGGGGAAAGTGGGCGCAACTTTGAAATGCCTCTTATTTTCTCAGAACTTGACTTTTAAACCCCTAAGAAAACGTTTTCGAAAACAAAACTCAAATACGGATTGAATTACAGGAGAAATGAGAGGAATTAGCTAACTCAGATTTGGGTCTTTCATGGTTTTTGGCCTTCTCAGTTCCCACCCTGCTGCATGGCTGGGTCTGATTGAGTCCACAGCCATGCACGGCTCGTCCTTGGCTGTGATAGGTGACCCTGGATTGTTGCTGTTGGTTGTGATATGACAGGGAGTGATATGATGTCCTGTCCACTGTTTGACCCTTCCTTTCACTAAGAAAGCACCCGCCTACCCTTCACCGTACAGGTTAAGTGATACAAAAGAATTCATTGAGTCAAGATTAGGTTTAGCTTTCTTTGACTTCAAACCACACACCAATTTTTCCCGGAGGAGGAGATCAATGCTTATCCAGATTATCTATAATGATTAGATGATGTGTAATTTTATTAATAACAAATGTAAATTGTGAGCAAGTCAGATACATAAATGTCCATCAGTAAATCTGACTGAGAAACCAGCCTGTTTATTAATGAGATTTTGTATATATTTTATCTATGGTCTGGGCCTTCTGCTTACAGGCAGTTCCTTCTGACTTAAAGAGCTCAAGCTCCATTTCTAATTCATGACAGTTTTTGTTGTCCTTGCTGTCTTGTTGTTAGTACCCTCCCCTCTTAAAATAAATATCCTTAATAAAAGTCATTACCACATTTCCAAATATGTCCATGAATCTAAGCATGGCCCTGCTTGGAAACAAACCCAAGCAGGCCCTGATCAAGTAGGCTGGCCTCTCTGTAGTCATTCTCAGGCCTTTCTTCCTTCCCAGGTCCCATCAGAGAGGCTAAAAGCCAGAAAATCCACAGCAGCTTGAGAGGGGTCACAGGACCCAGACCCGGCCAATGAAGTAAGAGGAGGAATTCTGAGAAAAATGTTCCCTCCTTGATGAACGTAAGGAGGAATAATGGGAATCATCTTTCACCTGAGGGCCAGCACCCTGCTGCCCCTAATCTCCTTTAACTCAAGGATGTGATGCTTGTCATTGTGGCCTCCATCTTCTCACAATGAGGAAGGAAGCTTCCAGAAAAGAACCATTACCGTCCTGCTGAAGTAGCCCCAGCAGATGCATGGGCAGAAACTTGGGCCCTCAGGATGCTGAGCTACCCACAACTCTGGGACTCCCAATCCAGGACTTCTTACTAAGGAAATAATGAACGTTTGCTAGGTGGGTTTTCTAAAACCCATAGCCAAAAACAATCTAATTGATACACATAAAAGCCTTCTTTTATGCTTGAGTTTAAAATTCAAAGCTTGAAAACCAAATATACTGTCATCAATCAATCACACATCTTTATTTGTTTGCATGTAATGGTCCATTCCTACATCTATTTGTGGAAAACGCGTTTGCATTTAGTTCTGAGTAAACTAGCGTGAGCACAATTCCTTGGCATCTGTCTTCAAAGACTAATGTAAAACCCTCATCTTTTCACCTCCCAGGTGGAGCCGAGTTCCATGTAGAACGTATAGCCCTGTGAAACTGGAAGCCCTAAAGGAGAGATCAAATGCTAAGGCAACGCACATGCAGAAGAGAAAGTGATGAGATTCAGAAAGATGGAAACCATGGAGATAGCAGGAAGCAACCCAACTGAGATACTAGCAATGTAAAATACCACTTTAGAAACTAGCCTCCCTGTGCTCAGTGCTCAAAGGATAGTGTCATTACGATGCAGGCAAAAGAAGTGCAAAGTGGCGAGTTGTGCAAAGGTGGACGAGGAAATGCTGAGGTCAACAGGGATTCAGCGATGGGACCCTGATACACACATTGTGAGGGGAGGACCACAGCTGACACAACTACTGGAAAGTCTCCACGAGTGAATGAACTAGGGATAAAACAGGGTGTCCCAGGGACAGACCACTCTTCAGGAAATCCAAGGTCCAATCATTTCTTTTCTACCTGCCTCCTTGCGTGCCTCAACTTGCAATGGCAGAGACTTCTCTTTATCCTTGAGAAGATGAAGGGCAGCAGTAGACCTAAATCAGCGCAATGAGCGCGTGGGGAACCGGCTACCACCTTCCTTCCCTGATGACGGGTCTGTTTCTGGCTCTTTTTCAGATGAAAGATGTAAGGAAAGCTGTGGATATTATTATTCTCTGGGAAACTTTGAGATCTGGCACTTTCCTTTCCCCCCTTGGCCCTGCTGGCTGACCTGTGGCATCTCTCCACTGGTCTGTTTATAATTAGGGTCCCCATGCAGCCCAGGTGTGAAAAGAAGGGAACGGTTAACTTTTTCAACATTTGTTCATCTGCATCCGCTCATGCTGCACCCATCTGGGAGATGCAGATGAACAAATGTTGAAAAAGTTAACCGTTCCCTTCTTTTCTCACCCTCTCTCCAAAACATATCATATAACTCTTGCTCCACACACTTGTCTGATTATACAACTTTAGCCACCAAGAAACATTCCGATGATCCATCGGATGCTGAAATTACTGAGACGTAATTAATTGTATTCTAAAAGGTTGTCAACCAGAGTCTGCTTTCCACTTTTTCTTCTTTCTCTTGGGGATGTTGACCTCATGAGCAATGAACTTACAGACATCCGTAACTCTCCGTTTTAAAAAAATCAAAGAAAATAAGCAGTGCTTCCTCACGATGCACTCTGATGAGAAATAAAATCTCGAAATAGAGAAGTGGGATTTGTGAGCATTTGCCAGCATGCACAACTGAGCAAGTAGTTTCCTAACCTGTGTACCCCCTGCCCTTACCAACCAGGCTCCCACTGAACCTTCAGACACTGATTCCCACAAAGCCTGCAAGAGATTACTGGGTACTCTTCTTGGAGGGAAACTCTCAATCTCAATATCTCTCTCTCTCTCTCTCTCTCTCTCTCTCTCTCTCTCTCTCTCTCTTTCTATATCTACCTATCTGCCTATCTACCTATCTATCATCTATCTATCTTTTTCCCCTCTTATTTTTAAATTTTTGTTGCCACTATGATATTTAAAAGCCGCATTAGCGAAGAAAAATCTATCACTGAACTTGCCCCCTCAGATAAATGCTTCAAACAACTCAATTCCTGCATGATTCAGATAAAGTTGGATTTGGGTTAAGTGTTCCTAATAAAAGTTGTGGAGAACTTTCCAAGTGAAGTTGCATAAGAGGTCTTAGCAAAGCATGTCATAATTGTTCAGCCGAAATGCCGTGCCAGGTTGAGAGCAAGTTCATCAGCTTTCAACTTGTTTCCTCAAATAATCGGATTTAAAAATATAGTTTGGAGCCACAATTTCTTGAGTTCTATGTATATCCTTCTTGAATTTTCTAGGGGAAAGGATAGCTAAATAATACTTTGCTTTGGGCTGTGTGAATATTATTTTCTTATGTCTATGATTACTGTAATAGGATATCATGAATATACCTGAAACAATGTAACAAAGCAGATTTAAAACAAAGGCTTAAATCGCCTGATACAATCTGAGAAATCACCACCATTTGCCCTATGAGTGAAGTAAAAGTAAAAAGACTAGGAGATGCTGGCTTACCTTTATTTCATAACTAATAATATGCTGAGAATAATTAGTGGTCATTGAAGAATCAGCCATCAACCAAGCAGTAGAACTAATACAAGACTCCTTCAGTGACAGAAACAAAGACATCTTGCAATGGGCATAATTACGATCAATATTTTAAATCATTCATCTTCACCAAACTGTGGTTGATCTGCTTTGTACACTGCAAGCTAAGTTAAATGGGAAAATGATGTGACTACTGGTATATTTCTTTAAATAATTAGAAATACACTTTTAGCTTTTTGTTAAATTCTTTAAACTATACAGAATCTTTATCCATAATTATATGTGATCCAGTGAAAGAGAAGATGCTCATTCCTCATCAAGTTAAAGATTTTTAAAAATCAAAATCACCAAAGTAATTTTAACTTAATTTGTGCATACCTATATATTTGCTATTAAAGTAGACTTGAAATCCATATATTCTTGAAATCACAGAAGCAAAATATTATTATTTTTTAATGTTCTTATAATTTCTTGTATTTTAGGGAAAGGATTATTAAAATTCATTTAGAATATTCCACAAATTTCCATAAAGGAAATCTAGATCTTTGATATACATCAAAATGCAATGTGTGTCAAAAATCACTCAAAATTGTTTTCTTTTTAAAAGTGAAATGCATAAACAAAAGGAAAATTGAAGTCATGGAAGACTGTTATAAAATAAGGCTTTAAACGTTCACTTGAAGAATGAATTTTAAACATAAAATGCAATACTGTGTGTGTTCCAGTTACAAGGAGTGTCATTTGTAATCCTCCAGCTGATAGAGCAATGACTGCTCTGAGCCGAGTTATATACTGTGGAGAAGGAGTGGGCGGAGGGCTGTTAGGCTAAGTTTTATAGAACTTTTGTTCATATTTTATAATTACACAAGCGAAAATGCATATGAGTTACAATGTTCCTTTAAAACTCCACTCCCAAATCATATAAAAATTGTAGAACTGATCATCTTAATTATACAGTTAACTCCTAACTGTTAGGCATTCTGCCTATAATTCATTTACTCCTAATTTTTGACAACAAATCACTGGATTTTCTTGCATTTTTCTGTAATGTGTATAATATGAAGACAAGGCTAAGGTTTCTTAAAACCATCAGAAAGGGGTGCATTATTCTGGCCTGAAAATGTTTAGATACTTATTTTTAATGAATTTGAGAAGGATCTTGATAATGTTTAGATACTTATTTTTAATGAATTTGAGAAGGATCTTTAATTCAAGTTTTGTAGAAACTCCATAATCCAATTTTATGTGATTGAAACATACAATATGGAAATGAGAATGATACGCAATTTACCAACCAGTCAACTTCAGCAGCATTTTATCCTCCAAACCACAAGTTTCATCTGGTGCATTTCTGCCACTATCAGAATTGTGATGCAGCTGCACTAGGTATTGGGTAAAGGTACAGCTACCTTACTGCCCTGCCTTCTTCTCACTTGTTGTCTGTTTCCTTCCCTCCCGGGAAGCCCGCTGCCTCACTATCGTATTCTCTGCATTCCAAATTGAAATGATCATCTGTACTTCAGAGTAGAAGCTTTTCAGACAATTTCCATTCTCTCTGACAGCATTTACTCAAATTTCCAAACTTACAGTTTCTTCATAAACTCACTACCATTATGTCTAATGATCTTGATTTTCATTAACTGTTTTTCAGATCTGAGCAGTCCTGGATATTACTTTAAAACTGGATCTGTGAATTGCCTACTGTCAGTTAGGCAGGGGATGGCCTGTCCACCCACCCCGCTCCTTCTCCTGGTCTGCAATAGGCCCCTTTCCTCAGCAGGAAGATTGCAGAGTCCACATCCCGCTTAAGACGCTGACCCTGCCCTCCAAGATCATAGACCTCGTTACAGTTCCTAAAACATGCATAGAGGATCCTACCCCAGCTGCCACTGTTCAGGATTTTATTACTTACTCATTTCCTACTTGCAATCTGTAAGTTAGATTCCTTTCAAAGGAAGTTTCTCCATATATATATATATATATATTTTTTTTTTTTTAATTGTGGCAAAATATGCGTAACCTAAAATGTGCCACCTTAACCATTTTTAGCGTATACTTCAGGGGCATTAAGTACACTCACATGCTATGCTACCGTCATCATCATTCATCCACAGAGCTCTTTTCATTTTGCAAAATTAAGACTCTACCCATTAAGAACTAACCATCCCCACTCCCATCTCCCCAGCCCTTGGCAACCACCAACTAACTTCCCAACTTTGGTAACGCTGACTTTCCAACACTGTAATATGTAGACATAGTAAAGGGAGGCTTTCTAAATATGTTTGCATAAAACAGTCACACTTACACGTCTGACCCAGTGGACAACAGTGCAACACAAGCTCCCACGAGCTTATTCAGGAGCCAGCACTGAGTCACCATGCAGCCCTCAGTGGCAGACACTGAGGCCAGTTCAGGTCCTCTGTATTTCCTGGATGTCATGCTGCCCTCCCTTCCCCCACCCGAGGTCACCCCCTCCACCCCCAATCATAGTTAAGTGTTCAGAAATCACTTAATATTTGACTTACTAAAAATTAGTATTCACAGGTAACATTTTATTGGATTTTTCACAATTATGTAATCCCCTTTATCATCAATTCCACACATAGAAATAAATATTAAGTGGTATTTAGCATATATATATAAATTAAATATGGCATTCCTTTTTCACTAATATTTGAGAAAAATAACACTTTCTGGATTAAGCATATAGAGATGAGAAGAGGAATCGTAGAAGAAAATGTATATATCAATGTTAGGAATACATACCTTTGCCTATTGCTATTCTAGGATGTTCTAAAATGTGGTAGTAAAACTCTTAATGCTAATTAAGGTCAAATGATATATTTATATATGGTATCTGTTTAAAATTGAAACTGTAATAATGATTCTGACCTATAGACTGGGGAAAAAAATAAACAGTACGAAGTACTGACAAAACAAGGCTGATACGTTGAAAAATATCAAAATATTTACTTGGAATCTGTGTGTAACATATAGGTTTTACATAAGGCCTATAATGATGTGTTTAATTGTGCAGGAGGAAATTTAGGATCAAAATTAAATAAAAGGAATGTAGGCTCATTAAAAAAGCTACAGATAAAGGTACAGCTAAAACAATAAAGTTAAAATACCATAAGCTCTTAGCCATTGTCTGTGTTTTACTTTAGAATCATATCATTTTTATACCACATTCATATCAAACTGTCAATTCCTGACAAAGTGATATTACCATATACTCTGAAATATGCTATGTTTCTTCCTTGGATAAATACACATTCCTCCATATCCTTTTTTTTTTTTTTACATCTTTACTGGAGTATAACTGCTTTACAGTGGTGCTAGTTAGTTTCTGCTTTATAACAAAGTGAATCAATTATAGAACTACCATGTGACCCAGCAATCCCACTACTGGGCATATACCCTGAGAAGATCATAATTCAAAAAGAGTCATGCACCACAATGTTCACTGCAGCACTATTTACAATAACCAGGACATGGAAACAACCTAAGTGTCCACTGACAGATGAATGGATAAAGAAGATGTGGTACGTGTCTACAATGGAATATTACTCAGCCATAAAAAGAAATGAAATTGAGTTATTTGTAGTGAGGTGGATGGACATAGAGTCTGTCATACAGAGTGAAATAAGTCAGAAAGAGAAAAACAAATACAGTATGCTAACACATATATATGGAATCTTAAAAAAAAAAAAATGTTCTGAAGAACCTAGGGGCAGGACAGGAATAAAGACACAGACTTAGAGAATGGACTTGAGGATACGGGGAGGGGGAAGGGTAAGCTGGGATGAAGTGAGAGAGTGGCATGGACATATATGCTACCAAACGAAAAACAGATAGCTAGTGGGAAGCAGCCACATAGCACAGGGAGATCAGCTCGGTGCTCTGTGACCACTTAGAGGGGTGGGATAGGGAGGGGGGGACGGGGGGAGGGGTATGGTGATATATGTATAC